>JBBBDQ010002070.1:442500-565000 GCA_037127315.1 Ascarosepion bandense
ATATCGAAGTTTCATTCTCACTAATAATTATTCCAATACAGGAACATCGCAGTTGAAGGGTCTTTGTATGCAACACATCTACTGCATGACCTTTTCCAGAATATATTTTTGTAGTATAAAATTTTTGTGCAATATAAAATTAATTATTCATAATTTTTACCACACTTATTAGACTCATTGCGCTCACTTACGCGTAAATACCCTTGGGGAAGGTATTAATTCATCTCTTCCCTCCAGTTATGGGTTAAATAACAGGACAGAATGGGTTCTATACCTTTGGCTGGCAGCCAGTCTACCGTAGAAAGCAATGGCAACCTACTGCGGGATAATCTTCTGCCCACTCAGTCATGTCTCTTTCAAGACATGATCACCCAAGCGTGTATCACGTATGGCACTTAACTGACTGATTAAACTTGTAGTGTATTGAGAAACAAGAAGATTTTGTTAGAAACAAAGAAAAGTGTACTGGACTGTGAGATATAAAAGTGTACTGAATGTGATATCTAACCTCTAATGGTAGCGAATGCTAGACGATCTACGCAGAGATGATGGAGAGACTCGAAGCAACAGAAATGCTTGTTCTACAGAAGGATGCTGAGGATATCATGAACCGAACATGTGAGCGAGTTTTACACAGGATGCAAGCGAAAAGGAAACTTGTACTTAATATCGGGAAGAGAAAAGTAAATGAATTGTGATACATATTGAGAAAGTGGAGCTTATTTTCGGATGTGCATTGTGGTGCAGTGGATATCGACTCGGAACGCCAAATCGAGGAGCCGAGTTCGGATTCCAGTTGCTTTCATGGCATTCACTTACGCACAAATTCATTTGGGAAAGGCATTAATCCGTCTCTTCCCTCCAGCTATGGGTCAAATAATAGGACAGATTGGGTTCTATAGGCTTGGCTGGCTACCTCAGAAAGCAATGGCAACCTAATGCAGGATAATTTTCTGCCCAGTCAGTCATGTCTCTTTCAAGACATGATCGCCCAAAGCGTGTATCACGTATGGCACTTAAGTGACTGAATGAGGAAGAAGTGCTTGGTGGATTCTCTAGAGAGTCTAATGCTCAAGGGACTTATAGCGAGAGAGAAGAAAATAACGCAAGACATACTTGATGAGATTGAACAAGTGGATGGCGAAGCAGGGTTTAGGAAAAGTGTTAAGAGCGACAAGGGATAGGGATAAGTGGAGGTCCATTACTGCCTACGTCTTGAAATGACACGGCATATAAATAAGAAGATTTTCTTTTGTATATCTCATTGCTTCGTTTCTTGGGATAAACTGTAAACAAGCGATATTATTTACGAAATGTAAGTGAAGAAAAATTCCGTTTCATTAGCAAGAAAAACAGAAAAGGCAGTGATTTTTTGCTTCCCGAGGAAACTACAAGACCTCCTACAGAAGGTAGGAGAAGAAGGTAACAAGAAAGGACTAGAAATAAACTGCAAGAAAACTGAATGCATGGTCATCAGTAAAAAGGGCAGCCCAAAATGCCAAAACAGGTCGGGGATACTAGAATCAAGCAGGTACAAAACTTTAAATACCTGGGAAGTGTTATAACAGAATACGGAAAATGCGACACAAAGATCCGAAGGCGAATTGGCATGACAAAGAAAGCATTCCAGAAGTTGAGTAAGGTATTAAGAAACAGGGCAATTTTGCTAGAAACTAGGAAGAGAGTACTGGATTGTTACGTGCTGTACGTCCTTCAATATGGCAGTGAACGCTGGACAATATCATCAAAGATGAAGGAAAAAACTTGAAGCAACTGAAATATAGTTCTAAAGAAGGATGCTGCGAATATCATGGATCAAGCAATGATGAGGTCTTGGAAATGATGGAAACAAAAAGGAAATTAATACTGAGCATTTGGAAGAGACAGCTGAAGTTCCTGGGACATGCAATGAGGAAGGAGGGCTTGGAGAATCTGCTACTAACAGGCCAGATAGAGGGAAAAAGAGACAGGGGAAAGCAACGGATAACATATTTGAAGGACCTAATCAGGTGGACGACGGAACAAGGATTGCATGGTGTGACAGGAGAAGGCGTGCTCAGAGCCACCAGGGATAGAGAAAAGTGGAAGGCCATGATCACCTACGTCCTGAAGAGACAAGGCACATAGAAGAAGAAGAATATCCATTTAATTTGAACAGAGGGAATAAAAGAATAAACGAAAGAGTGTAAGAAACATGTTGCGAGTTGATGTGGCGAAACCTTCGTCACCAAGTTCTTGCGACCTGTTAGGGCCCGGAAGTAAGACACGGAAACAAAAAGGTAGGTTCATACAATGTATTAGAATAACAGTACAATATCTATATATATAAAAGACAAGATGTTTGTGTGTGTCTGCCTATCTGTCTGTCTGTATGTATGTATGTATGTCTTTTATACAAATCCACAATTTTTATCCGATTCTCACCAAGCTTCACACAAACATTATTTAGGCTTCATTTCCGATTCTCCCCCAGCCCCGATATTTTTTTTAATCATCTCACCCCAAGCAAGGCATTCCACTGCCACTATTGCGCATGGGGCTACATAGGGGAAGGTAAAGAGAAGGAGTGGTTAGACATAGGGAATGTCAGGAGGAAGGTGACAGATGAGTAAGGATAGCGAGGATGAGGGTTGGGCAGATGGGAAGAGTGTTTGATAGAATGGGAGCAGGTTAGTGTGTTAGGAGGTGTCTATTGACCTTACATTTAAACTCCTGGAGATTGTAGCCGTCGGGGAAGCAATCGTGTGGAAGAGAATTCCACAGTCGGGAAGTGTGAGGAAAGAAACTGTTGGAGTAGAAGTTACGAATATATCGTGGTTCTTGCTGCATAATTTCCTCTAACTTGGTAAAATTATAGTTTTTAGTCTCAAACATTAGTAGATCTTCTTAGACAACTCATTTCCCCCGATATCGGAAATCGTTACCCCCGATATTCTATCGAATCTGATCAAAAACCAATATTCAGCCATCAATATGGCTCATTCTCTCCAATTTTACTCCCAATGGGTACGATAAGTTTTCATGGACTTACTTCGGTTAGTTTATCCTTGGCTGACTTATTTACTCCGATAATGAAAAGCGATACCCCCAATATCCTATCAGGTGTGATCAAAATCAGGTGTTCAGCCCTTTTATTTTGGTTTTTGATTCGGGTTTTCTCTAAGTAAGTATAATTGTAGTTCTTAGTCTCAGCCATGATACCATTTACTCCGGGGACTTATGTAACCTTCAAAATTCAGTTTGTGACGGAAAACTTATTTGACATCGATACCAGAAATCAGATTTGACTTACATCCATTCATTTTTCTTTCAATCTACGGTTTCGTTTTGTCTGGAAACAGCTATTTCTAAAGAGTCTGAGCTCCAGAACCATGGATTAGTTTTAAAGCTTTCATTACACCCGAGCAACGCCAAGCTATGCTGCTAGTATACAATAAGAGTTAGTAATCACCAAAATAGAAGTATAAGTCCGAACGGTATAGTTACGCTGCGTCTTGCCTGTCACTAGACTGTCTCTAGCTGTCTGCGTCTCGGCTGTGTTCCCGGATTTCACGCAGGTTAGTCTTATATTGACGAAGGAAGAGTCCATTCCTATAGATAGGGCACTATAACAAACCAAGAGAAAAATTCAAAGAAAAACATAATTTTTGGCCTCGTATCTTTTAGATATATTAAGTCAGCTCCTGTTTATTCCTATTTCTTTCGGGAAACAAAGATAAAAAAAAACAGTGATTTGATTGCTGTTCTGTCTTGTTCTCTTTGAGCGGGAAACGGGAAAAAAGCAGAAAACAACAAAATATTGTGGTGGTCAAAGAGAGAAAGGCTAAGAAAATCAGAATTTGGGGGCGACTGTCTTGTGGTGCAATGGGCTGAAAAATCTTACCGCAGATTGCCATTACTTTCTGCAGTAGACTGGTTGCTCAACCAATTCTATAGAACCCAATCCGCCTTGTTACTAAACACTTAGCAAGGGGAAAGTGACGGATTAATACCTGTTCCAAGGGTACTTGCTCGTAAATGAATGCAACGAATTCCACTAGAATTCGAACTCGGCTCTGCGATTTCTCATTCCCAGCTGATATCCACTGCACCACAACACACATACTCTACTCATGTCGCCATATTAAACTGTATTACTGCTCAAAACATATTTTAACAAGACTTATAGTTTTCCTCGTAGTGGCGTACAGATTTAGACGAGAATTTTTTTTAATCATTTCACCCCATGCAAGGCAGTTTTACTGCCACTGGTGCGCAGGGGGTTACATAGGAGGAAAGTGATAAGAAAGAGGGACAGGTTATAAGGGGTGTCAGGTTGAGGGTAAGAGGATGGTGAGAATAGTGGTGTGATGAGAGTGGAGTGAACAGAGAAAAGGGCTTGAGAGAAAGGATGCGAATCAGTGAGATAGAAGATGACTATTGACCTTATATTTAAATTCTTGGAGATCGTAGCTGTCGGGGAAGCAGTCAAACGGAAAGGAATTCCACAATGCGAGAAAAGAAGCTGGTAGAGTAAAAGTTGCTGTTACATTTTATTGGTTTAACTGTAAAAGAGTGGGACCTAGTTGCTAGTCTATTAGTCTATTGAGAATATCTTTAGCAAGACTAGATAAGAAACGACATACCGTTACGCCAGCAATTGGTCTTCGTGGCCATCCCACTCCAGCCGGGAAAGGAACTGACCCCAGATAAAAAAAGAGTTCCTCAAAAGGGAAGGCAACTGTTGTTCTCCTTAAGGGAAGATAACTATTGTCTCCCTACATCTTGTTACCTTCTCTCTTATAAAATCGCTTACCTTTTTCACGCTGATAAAATGATGATATTCTCACTTAAAATGACGACCGTAACACGTATTCATAAACAAATGTCCACAGAATATTATTTTTTCGCTCTTCGGGTGATGTGGCGTAGAGTTGGAAGCGGTTTAGATGCGTCAGCACACACACATCGAGTAGGCCAGAGGCTACGCGCGTCCGTGGTTTTCTCTGTGTCTTTCTCGGTCTGAGTTCCAATCTGAGCTCTCGACCGACTGCTGACTACTACTAATTTCTGTCTCTTATATAAACAATTACATCATGTTTTGACACATTGTTTACATAATTTCAAGGCCCAAAGTGTCTGTCTTTGGCTGCGCGGGTTTCAAAACAATCAAATATTTTCCTGAATTTTGCTCACATTCCTAACCTTGACAACAATCAAATATTTATGAAAACAATGTGTATTTTTCTTTTGCTTACCAGTTTGCATGTTTTGTGAGATTTCATAAACATACACTTCTTAACGAAATTATTTACAAACTCAGATAATCTACAACAGTAGAATCCTTTAATTTCGATTCACTTGCCGTAGACCATGATTACTTACATCCTGAAGGGACAGGGAACATAAAAAATAAGATGAATGAAGACGGTAAAACCACACATCTGATTTCATCAATTCTCATAGTTCAATTAAACATTTCTTAGAAAAACATAGCCATGTAGGTAATATTAGACAGATTTTAGTCAACAACGCAATAATACTTACACATACCTACAGTAAAAAGAACCTTCAGATATTGGAGGCCATTTAAATCAAAGCAACCCACACTTAATAAAATCATATTTCAATCTAATTGCATATGTCTACTTGCATTTAGACATATGATTCTGTTAACATTTCGGTCTCTCACACTGAGTGATGTCATAGAATCGCATTATAAATTTATGAACTGTGTCTGCTATTCAGTGACTGTTATCGTCGCATAGCAATGTCAAAACAAGATAATATTATCTTTGGTGGTAGATTTCTTTATGTCAACGCCCCTGTAATCTCTCTGAAGATGGCTCATGTAAGCCGAAAGCTTAAAACCAGCATAATAAAAAAATATGCAAATGTTGGACAATTTTTGTCTTTATTTTCCTCTGAAATTAAAGCCAAAATTCAATGTTTAGAACGGCTCATGATTAAACATAATAGACATTCATTTTCTGTTATATATATATATATATATATATATATATATATATATATATATAATGCCAAGCCCTGCCACCAGCCAACGAGCCCATATTAAACCATAAATTAAAGCAGACAAATATACAATCAGATCGTAAAACGGTGCCCGCTATCACTTTAACAAAGATGCGAAATCATAAATACACACGCACACATTGATGCACTAACACACTTACAGGTACACACACACACACACACACACACACACACACACATACCCACTACAACTAACGGCAGCAGTAGCAGCGAAAGAGGACCATTCGTTTAAATGCACGGTCCACTAACGGACGTGAAATCAACCCCTACTATCATTCTGAAAATGAGATTCTGACCCCAAAATATTAATGAATAATAAATAGGTCATACTTAACATTTTCTTTACCTTCCTTTATTATATTAAACGCATTGTGATAATCTTCAAATGCCTAACCATATATATATATATATATATATATATATATATATAGTCATCCGCAGACAGATCTGTTTCGCTGTATCACAGGTCATCAGTACGGTTAGACTCTGATTATTTATAACCCAGGATTGAAACCCGACTGAAGTGGCGTCAGTCGGCGGTTCTACCTCAGAGCCATGGGCGCACAGTAGAAAAAGGCAGACCTTTTAGCATGTATATTGTCATTATACACGCCCAATAGCCAGAGTGCTCTAATTCATGAGTGAATGAGCACGGTGTATGGGTAGATATTCAATTTAATTGTTCAATTTAATCTTTATTTAAAAAAGCAATTATTATGTAAATTTTTGTAACTTTGTATACCCTAACCTTTATTCGATAGAAATTTCATTGCTAATCATGCATTATTTTTTAAGTAATACACATATTTTTGTCTTTGTTCTTTCCTTTCCTTATATTATGGCCGCTACGATATATATATATATATATATATATACTAGCAGTATAGCCTTGCGTTGCACGGGTGTAACGAAAGATTTAAAGGTAATCCATGGTCCTGGAGCTCAGACACTTTGGACGTTGGCACGAAAGACTAAAAAGCTATACTTGTTTCCAGTTAAAGCGAAACCGTGGACTGAAAGAAAAATGAATGGATGTAAGTCAAATTTTGATTTCTTGGTATGAATATCAAATACCTTTTTTTCCTCGTAAACTGAATTTTTAAGACTAAATAAGTCCTCTGAGTAAATGGTATCATAGCTGAGATTAAGAACTACAATTATACTTACTTAGAGCAAAACTCGAAGCAAAAACTAAAATAAAAGAACTGAAAAACTGATTGTGATCAGACCCGGTAGGATATCGGGGTATCCATTTACAATATAGGAGTCAAAAAAGTCATCCAAGGATAGAACTGCAACCTTGAATCTTCTGAATATCGTTTCTTATGTCTTTGTCTTTGAGTGCATTAAATTTGATTAAAATCGGACCACTCCTTCTATAACCCGATTTTTTCGATTATCAATTTTCGATATTTTTCTGGGGTAACTCGACACAAAACCTAGCTAAGAACACTCGAAGACGCTTATAGTACAACGGTGCAAATTTTCAAGAAAATCGGTTCAGCCGTTTCGGAGTCTATAGGTAACGGAACACACACACACACACACAAAGTTCCATTCATAAATAAGTTTATATAAAATATATATATATATATATATATATATGGATGTTAACTTATATATATATATATATATATATATGTGTGTGTGTGTGTGTGTGTGTGTTTGGATGAATACTGATATATATATATATATATATATATATATATATATAATAATAATAATAATAATAAAATTGACTCTGTACGTATTCAAATCTTAAAATGTTACACAAGTAATTTTTAAGAACCACGAATAACGGGCAGAATCTAACTCCGTTATCGCCCTCGGCTATAAAGCTTTGGACAACGAGGGGAAAAAAAAGAAGAAAACTGCGGAGCACCGACAATACATACAGCACTTCACAGCAAAGAAAAAAAACCCTCAAACGGAACAAACCACAAAGAAAGAAAGAAAGAAAAGTGCTCGATACTAAACTAACCAAAAAGGATTAACTAAGAGGCAGTTACGTAGAGCAAAAACACACGTGTATATATATATATATATATATATATATATATAGTTTGAATATTTTGATACTTTTAGACGTTTTATAAAAACACCCGAAGATATCGAGAGGTTAAAACCAAGGTCGCATAATCAACTAACTTCCAAATGAAAATATTTAAAATCACTATATTATATATGCATTAAGCACTTCTTAATACAACTGTATACTGGTCTAATTTAATTCTACCCAATAACTGGTTAATAATAATTATACACATATTTCTGGATGATAATAAAAATAATGACAATAATAATAATAATAATATATATATATATATATATATATATGTGTGTGTGTGTGTGTGTGTGTGTGTGTGTGTGTATGTGTGTGTGTGTGTGTGTTATCTAATCTCTCTGAATTATATATATATATATATATATATATATATCAATTATACAATCTCTCTGAATGTATATCATTATTATATAGATATATACATTATCTAATAACAATGTAAATGCAATTAACCTAAAAGGGGAAATAATAGAATATTTCTCAAGCCTGTCAAATTACGGTCGATAGCTATTACCTTATTTAAATTAATAATGATGATAATTAAGTTGATTGGGGATCTTTCATTTATTTAAAGGTTAAGCGCCCTCTTCGTATTCGATAATTTTCTATACACAACTGAGAAGGAATCTTATTGCTATTATTATTAATATTATTATTACTAATACTATTAATATTATTATTACTGTTATTATTACTATTTTTGTTGTTATTACTAATATTATTGCTATTATTATTACCGCTGTTATTATTCCTGTTATTATTATTGTTATGATTATTACTATTATTATAATTAATAATATTATTATCATATTATCATCAGTATTATTATCATAAATAACAATAATTATTATAATAATATTACTAATAATAGCGGAAATGGATTTGTGGTAGGAGAGGTCGCCACTGTAGCTGTAGAGGCGCTCAGCCATGTCTGGTGCAAGGCCAATTCAAAACATTGCCGAAAATTCCCACAACTTAAGGTTTTATCAGATATCATCGGAATTATCAGAATCATCAGATGTTGGATTTGTGGAAGAATAAAAGCATACCTTTTGTATGCTTAAATAGAAATGAATTACTAGAAAAAAATAACATGAATTTGTCGAAGTTAAAACGTTCAATGAGAAACAGTATCAGAAAGTTAAGGGTATCAAGAGTTCGTAGTAGTAACTTGTGTATATGTAGGCAGGAACGTATGTATGTATATATGTATGTATGAGCGTTATCTTTGAGTAGGAATGTCTTTGAAGTAATCGCTCAGGGTGGACGGTAAAAGGGAAAGAGGTGAGAGGTAAAAAGAAAGAGAGAGGTAATAATAATGATCGCTTGACGTTTGACAAGGGGACATGTTAATTACGCTCGTCTTCTTTTCTCTGGCGACAGTCGAACTTTGCCCGCCTTTTATTTAGTTTGTGTGGCTCGAAAATGTCATTTGGGAATTCATTCCCGGATGTGATTCTGGCCTTTCACGTCGACTCGCGAAAAGGGTTCGAAAAAAGTATTCGTTTATTTGATAATTGAAGATTATTTGAATTTTGTTTTTCGATGTTTCTTAGTTTTCTATTGGCCGAAAAACATTTCGCATCAAGGTGTGAAATTTAATGAGTTTTGTTTTGGATTCACTTTTGAGTGTATGCTCAGCAGCAAAGTTTGTAATTCGAGATTTTTATTCTAATAAAATCAATAAGTCAGTGCTTGGCATTTGAATTTTGAAATCTAAATCTTGTTTTTTTTTACCGTTGAATTAGTATAGAAGAAACAGAATTTTAAGGGACGTTAATGTAGATTTTTATAGAATTTGTTTTCCATTAGCTTGCGTATTTGACCTTATTAAGCGCTGCACTGGGTACACTTAAAAAATGGTTTAAAATTCGCCCTGTTTTTTTTAGGGTTTTTTTTTTGGTTTTTGTTTGTTTTGTTTTGTTTTTTTTTGTTTTTTGTTTTTCAATCGTTTCACCCAAAGCAAGGCGGGAACACCACTGATGCGCAGGAGGCTACATAAGAGAGTAAAAGTTTAAGCAGGAGCAGAGCGAAGAGAAAGACGAACCACCTACAGGGAGTGTCAGAGAAAGGGCAAGAGAAGGATGTGAAAACACGTGTGAAGACAGTTGCGAAGTTAGAGAGAATAGAAAAGAACAAGATATATGAGTTGGAGTTAAGTGGATAAGAGATGGGAATTGACATTGCATTTAAATTTCTGGGGGTTGTATCCGTCAGGAAAGCAAGTACATGGAAGGAAGTTCCACAGGCGGGAAGTTTTACGTCTATGCAAATTTGAAATACACTACAGGTTCGTTTTATCCCAAATACACAGCGCTGTTGACTTGAATTTTACGCAAGACAAAAGGCCGACTTTATAATTATATTATTTACTCAAGTCATATTATTATTATTGTTGCTGTAGTTTCCTTGGATTTCTATTAAATGCAAATTTCCTTCCTGGTCCCGACCAGAAACTTTAGGTCAGAAATGGCTTCACGTAATTTTTCACTGAACATTTTTTGTAAAAACAAAAATCTAAGATTACATTTATTTTACATAGATAAATATTATCATAACGTATGAGCTGTAATTGTGAGTAAAATATTTTACATTTCTTTAAGGAGTTTTTGGTTTGATTTTATGAAGGCACTTGTGAATCTTCTTCGGGATATACCTAAACGTTTTATGCGGAAATCAGAGTCACCTCCCTACAATTTCAATTGATGATGTATGCAAGAAATTTACGCGCATGATTTTCTGTACCCTTATTATTATTATTATTATTATTATTATTATTAGTAGTAGTAGTAGTGCGACGATAAACATTCACACTTACCAGAGCCAAAGCGTCTAAGCTGTTTTGCTTGTCGGGCTGCCGTGTTGTGATGGATACGAACGTAAACCCACGCCAGACACTTCGTCGATTCGTCAGCTGCGTCCTCTCCTCTCGCAAGTTTGGTCCAAGAAAGGAATATTCTTCGACCTCTGTCATTTTATACTAATTGGCACGAGCCGGGAACTCTGAGTGAGAACGAGGCCGACAGCGATGATTGGTGCGTCGGCAATGGTTTTTGTCTTTAAAAAGGGTCTGAGACATTGGCTGTCAGTGCCGTTGGGACCGTGGTGACGTGCACTGGTATAGAGATTCGTATTGAGTTACGACTGTTTATTTTTGTCTGGAAGCTGGACCCTAGCTTCAAACCTACGAGTGAAGCGAGCGGTGTAACCGAAACGTGACAAATCTACTCTTTAGCAACAAGTAGTAGTAGTATTTTTACCAGAACTGTAAAAGGAATTACATCAACGTACAGCTAACCTATCATATTTGATTATACCACAACATAACTCTGCCATTAACAACAAAAATAAAAACAGACGTAGCTGAAAGACAACACTAGTAATGGCAAAACACTACTGTGAGAAACAATATCAAAGATGTGGAGACTCATGTCTGTTATACAAAGTAGCCAAAGAAGAATGGCTGGTGAAGAGATGACTGCATTTAAATCTGATGAGTGCGTTCATTAAAGCGATGTACTACCATCAGAGATGTGCGTTGTGGTGCATTGGATATCGGCTCGGAACGAGAAATCGGGGAGCCGAGTTCGAATTCCAGTCAAATTCATTGCATTCACTTACGCGCAAATACCCTTGGGAAAGGTATTAATCCGTCTATCCCTTCCAGTTATGGGTTAAATAACAGGACAGATTGGGTTCTATAGCCTTGGTCGGCAACCAGTCTACCGCAGAAAGCAATGGCAACCTACTGCGGGATAATCTTCTGCCTGGTCAGTCATGTCTCTTTCGAGACATGATCGCCCATGCGTGTATCACGTATGGCACTTAACTGACTGACTGACTACCATGAGATACAATACCGAGCTTACTCTTTGCTTATAAAAAGAATTTTACTCACAAGAATAAGTTCGTCTGTCGTAGTACCTTGCTCTTGAAAAATGTTTCTATTTTCAGGTTTTCTCTTTTTTTTTTCTTCTTTTTTCATCGTATTACACTAAGCAAAGCGGGCTTCTCACTAGTGCGCAGGTGGTTACAGATATATATATATCTATATATATATATATATATAGAGAGAGAGAGAGAGAGTGAGAAGGTACAGAGGGTGTTGAAGAAAGTATAAAAGCACTTTGTGAAGGCCATAGTGTACAACGACCGAAAAATCACGATCACATTAAAAATGAGGAAAACGCCTGTGAATAATAATAACTCATGCATATGTTTCTCTTTGTCAGCACAATGCATTTTGCATTGAACATTGATGTGTAACGTCGCCAAATATTCGTTTCACAGCCCAACACTCTTTCTACTTCATATTAAGGATCAACCTAACAGTATACTTAGATTTTTTATGAATATTTTTGCTGGTGACAAAACGGTATATGGGCGCACGTACAAAACTCTAGATGAACGGAGCTGATCTTTCCTCTGATCTTGCTCTAACAGCTCGGTGTGAGAAAAAAAAACTGGCTGGTCATATTTAATACCACGAAAACTAAACTAGTTACAGTTCATCGTTGCCGAGTGGACCCTGAATTTTCGACTATTGCGATGAAAGCGTGCTTCCTCCCCAAGGCAGACGCCGTGTCTTGAGCTCTTATTGGGACATGAGCTCAATCCAGACAAGTGGAATTCGTACATTTTGCATCTTCAGAACTCTAAATGACCAGAGCTGATCTGTCCTCTGATCTAGCTCTAACAGCTCAGTGGGGAAAAAAACTGGTTGTTTACGTTCAATGCCTCGAAAACAAAACGAGTGAGATTCCTTTGTTGCCGATCGGATCCAGAGCTTTCACAAATGAACGAATGTTCCCTCAGAGAGGCCCAGTGGCTTGGGAGCTTATGGAGACTCAAATTTGAACCAGACCTGAAGTTAACAATTCATATAGAATATTCCTTACTAAAGATATTAGCAAAATAATCGGTTCTCTGTACCACTCAAGGATGTAGCTCACGAGTCATTCAATTTTCTACCTTTACAAGAGCCGGATAAGGCCGAAAATGGTGTACTGGTGCCATATAAAGGCAGGCACTTCCTAGTTTTCATTTACTAATCTCCATAGAAACCAAAAACGTTTCCCCGTCCTCGTGAGTAACCAGTTTGAGTTTGAGTTTTGTTTAACAGCATATCAACCTCTGTGGGTTATTTAATGCCAGAAAGGTAGGGGTTTTAAGGCATTTCTTAATGTTCGCTTATAGTGATAAGGTTGATTTAGTCAGATTTTGATGAAAAAGTTTTATTGCTTTATTTCAGAAAACTGAAGATGTCTTTTAGTTTGTATTCAAAAATGCATTGCTGGTAATATTTTTTTTCTTTAAAAATGTATTGTTGGTAATATTTTTCATTCAAAAATGTATATTTTTCTATAAAAGTCTGTTTTTATGTATATATTTCTACAAAAGTATTTATACTTTCATAGTGTTTTGACCCTAATTTAGGGGTGAACTATTTGGCCATAGCTGGGACCCTGACAGGTGCTACCACTACGGGTCAGGGTGGACCTGAAAACAACAGCAATTAAGAGGTGGTTCTATGCTCCTCACAACCTTCCAATCAGAAGCCTTGCTGCCGGATGCAGTTTATCGTCATACCAAGGACCTTGTGAGTAACGAATCTAAAGTGGAACACGTACATACCATTATTTGCTATAGATGTTTAGAATATGGCCCGTTCGAGTCGAATATTTCTAGTGCGACATAATCACGCCAGAAAGTACCGGACTCCTCGTAACATGCTCTGTTTTTACAAGGGCCAGATCAAACCGAAAAATGGAGTATTGCTTCCATATTTGGGCTGGAGCTGTTCAATCTTTATTTTTTGATCATGGCAGATTTTTTCAAGCCTTTAGGTGGCCCTGTGAGTGATGAGTTATTTTTCCACTCTACAACTTCTTTTCCCGGTACCTCAGACATCTCGCTGCTATATATATATATATATATGCTATATCGGTATGTCAATGGAAAGTGTTCAGGCGATCTATATTCCTACTAATTCTAATTTTCATGGTTAAGACCCGCACATAGTAGTGAACCACTTCGTAGTCTTTTTATTCAACTGATGAGATATAAGTTCCACTCGAGTAGCTTTTTTCCAAGAACCGCAGGTTTGTAGAACCGGCACCCATGGGCATGCTTCCTCGATCATTACGATCTTAACCTGCTCTAGTTTAAGGTAAACGTCATCTTTCTAATATATCCACATAAACTGTGCCTGTTACTTTGCAACCCCCTACCTCGAGTGGCTGCCTTTATAAAGGTGGGAATCGTTGAAAAAAGATGTTACCTATTTTTCATCATCTGCTACTATATATTGAAATAAAGTTTAGTTGGAATGATACATTCTTTATTAGAATTCAGTCAGTCAGTTAGTTAAGTGATACTTAAGTGATACTTAAATGATACACGCTTGAGCGATCATGTCTCTTTTGATCCATGACTGACTAGGCAGAAGATTTTCCCGCAGTAGGTTGGCATTTCTTTCTGCGATGGACTGGTTGCTAACCAAGACTGTAGAACCCAACTTGTCCTGCAATTCAATTCTTTTACCCAGATCAGTTAGTGTTGCACACTTTCTTCTAGTGAGTACAGAACCAGGGATCGAACCACAGACCGTTGGATTTCAATTCAACGCTCTCCCAGCTGGCTTCTTGCTACGCCTCTTCCTCTTCCTCCTCCACTTTCCTCCTTCCACCTTTTCACTGCGTCTCTCTGCGTCAGCTTCTCGCCAAGAAATTGATGCCACTAACTCCCCGGTGAACTTGGTCGGTCAGTTTTATCTATCCATAATCCATTTCTCTACCCATAATCCATTTCCTCAGTCTATAAAAATTCCACTCGAGGGCCTCCTCTCTTTTTTCCTTTAGAATGAGCTGAAGGTGGATTATTAAGACAGCGGTGAGTATTATTATTATTTTCTTTCTTTGGAACAGATTACTGCCCTGCACGCCAGACACAAACGAACTCTCTTTTTTCCAGAGCCGCCGCTAGTCGCCCTTTCATGTTCACAGTTAGTTAAGTGTCACACATGATACACGGCTGGTGTTAGCTGCAGGGAAACGTAAGCGACCGTGAAATGAGGTGAACTTAAATGTAAGAATAGCGAACTGGAAACGCAGTCAAATGTTTTCGCACCGATGAACAAAGGTGGATTAAGCTAACAAGTAACACAATCCAAACATGGTGGAAGTAAAATGTTGCAATTTAATAGCTTGACAATGTGTAAAGCCCATAAACGCAATAAAAGAAGCATTTACTAGTCGAATGATAGGATACATCGATATAATGTAAACAGGGGTTTATTTATGCTAAAAAGGAAAAAAGAAAATTTGACTTAGGCATTAAAAAAACGTATGTCTAGAGTTTTTGAGCCAGATGGAGTGACATTTTTTTCGATTTCCTTTATGACCTTGGAGTTTATTCAAAGTCCAAAAATATTTTTCCGTATTATTTGTAAAAATGATTTTACATTTTGTACTTTTTTTGTTAGGGAAGGGTTAAAATTACCTTAACAATGTTTCGGAAATGAAAATTACATTTCCAAATATAAGCTATAATGTTTAACCCATATATGGGAGAAAAAGATGGATTTATACTTTTCCAAAGTTATTTACAGGCAAGTAAAGGTAACGAACTAAACTAGAATTCGAACTTGCCTCTTATATTTTTTTATTGCTAGCCGTTCCTTTCCATTGAACGAGCTACACTAAACAAGCAGGCAAGCATCACTAATATATATATATATATATATATATATATAATCTTTTTTATATATGAAGAACTACTATATATATATATATATATATATATATATATATATATATGCAGTAGCGTCCAAAATAGGGGACTCAGTATCTCTAAAACTAACCATTGAAATTACCTGGACTTTCACTGGTAGTAGATATAAACCTCCCCAACAATGTCGGTAGCTTTCAGGTTGCAGAAAATAATAGAAAGGAATTTATAACATATTTACTGTTTTTCATGTGTTCAAAATTAGGGAGCAATAATCAAAAGTTAGGCTAAAGTTTGATCACCAGCTCTTCTAATAAACACCTGTAAAGATAAAAAAATCTGACAGCTGTTTAATATTACTGCAGCAGTTTCCGCCAAGTTTCAACGAAAGAAACTTGATTCTTCAACTGAATCTGAAATTGTGAAACTTAGAAAAGATAATAATATTACCACACAACAAACTGCTGACAAGGCAAACTGTTCGAAAAGTGTCGTTAACAGAGTTTTGAAGTTAATGACACCGGTAGCACAACCAATGATCAGAAACCTGACCGACCTTCGAAAAACAACTGTCAGACAAGACAGGATAATACACTGTCTCGAATCGAAAGACCGTTTTTGAACTGCAGAAAACATTTTTGAAAGCATTAAATCCGACACCAAGGTTTCAAGACAAACTGTGTCAAGACGATTACACGAAATTGGCCGATTTGCACGCCGTCCTAGGAAAAAGCCACTGATCAGCAACAAAAGCAAAATATCAAGGTTAGCATTTGCGAAGAAGCATATACTCTGGTCAGAAGCTGATTGGTCCAAAGTTTTTTCAGTGATGAATCAATGTTCAATTTGTTTGGAAGTGATGGCAAGTAATATGTACGAAGAATAAATTGGTGAAGCAATGAATAAGAATTGTGCCAAGAAAACAGCGAAGTTTTGTGAAGGCAGTGTAATGATCTTTGGAATGATTTCTGCGCTTGGAACTTCGCCTCTTCTACGTTTAAATACGAGAGTAAGTTCTAGAGTATACAAAAATTTGTTAGAACGTCACGTTGTCCCTGTGTTGCAAAATTATGGTAATGACACTCCCGTATTTATGCAGGATAATGATTTGTGCGATAAGGCGATGTTCGTGATGAAATATCTCGAGGAGCAAGGAATGAAGCTTCTTGACTACCCCACTCAGTTGACATGAACCCCATTAAAAAACTTATTAAAAACATTAAGGGAGAAGGTAAGGGCACGAAATCCATCGAATGTTGAAGATCTGTGGCTGAAAATATGTGAAGAATGGGCAAAAATCACGGTTACTGATAGTCAAAATTTGGTAAAATTTTGTGAGAGAAGATATGTAGCAATCATCAAAAATAAAGATCTTATCAAAAGATATTGAATTGCCAGTTTGTCTTTTGTTTGGTTCTAATTTATTTCGTTCTAAGTTGTTCCTTAATTTTGAACTCATGAAAATTAATAAATATTTGATAAATTACTTTCTATTGCTTTCGGCAACCTGAAAGCTAATGCCATTCTTGGACAGTTGTATGTCGACACTCAATTAAATTTTATATATATATATATATATATATATATATATATAAAACCTCTACATGTTAAATTTATTCTTCATTTTAAATATATACTGAGCACTTTTCGATACAACTCTTTACATATGAAGACACACACATGTATAATAATATTATTCTGGTGTTAATAAAACAGTGCTCAATGTAGTATGAACTGAGCTATTATATATATATATATATATATATTAATAAATAAACATATTGTCCTCCGTCGATGGCGTGACTCGGTCCGTTTAATAGATTTTAATTTAAGTTCATTCAGTGATAGCTTTTAATGAACGTCCCTTTTCAAAAACACATAACACATTACGTTACAATCAAAACAAGAGGATAACATAACTACATCGGAAAATAACAACCTTGTGAATGGCTATTAAAGTGGCTGAAAGCGACTGGAAAGTCTGTAATTAAAAAAAACATTTTTACATTTCTTATCTCCATTAAAAGAGGAAACATGTTTATAAGAAAGACTGGTTCCCAAATAATATATATATATATATATATATATATATATATATATGAACAGAATAAATAAAGAACAAGTAGGAAAAAAGTGTCTTTAATCTAACATGTTTCACTTATAACAAGGTTCTTTAGCGATTTAATAAGGAGGAATGATTAATTATTCTGAGAGACAATATATATATATATATATAAAGGGGTTATTGTGAATGATAATCGTGTTTTGTGCATTTCCTTGCACTGGGTGTTGTATTATCCAGTAATATTTCACTCACATTAATAGTTGTATTTCGGTTAGTGATGTTATCCTGGTCGATATGTGCAATTGGTGGGGCTAAGTATCGATCAGACCTAACTACGATACCAGTCACCAATGCACCTGATTTCACAGGTAATTCTATATTTTAGGTATAATATTTTTCTTTTTTTTCCCCTCACTAGCTTGCGCGATACAATTTTCTGCGACAACTTCATTCAATTTTCCTGCATCTATTTACATCATATCAGACCTCCCCAATAAAAAAAAGATAGACAGTGTCAATCATTTCTGAACTGAAGAAAAATATAATTGTAAGCCCAACAGAACTTACCGGATGGCAGACTCGCCGGTCCGACTCCATAAGAGTTGACTGCACGTACACGAAAAGAATACAGTGTATCAGGTATCAGGTTAGAGATTTTAGTCGTTCGAAATCCTTTTTCGAGTTCCTGGGTATTTGATACTGGAATAGCTGTGGATAGATATAGAGAATGAGGAATCGCGTTAGTTAGAGAAATCCTTTCACCAAAGAGAGAAACAAAAATAAGGTCATCGCAATTTACTTCTTCTGTAGCTGTAGAGAATTAGAAAGTTTATAGGAGCAAGTAGCTTAAGTATTTATACAATTGTTTATATATTTGTGTTTATAAGGCTAGATTCAGGCTAGATTAATCGTGCTAGGGTGGTTAAGTCGCACCAGATCAATCGATGGCTTCCTCTATGTTGTTAGGGGTCACAGATTCGAATCCTGCCGAACGACACACATAAGGAAATGAACGATATTTAACTTGGAACTTCCTCGCTGGAATGAAAACATTGATGCCTTCCTTTGCCCAGGAAGAAACCGCACTTTTGAACAGAAAGTTTAAAAATTTCATTCCGGGTGATGTGATGAAAAAAAAAAACAGTACGAGTTTCAATCCACCCGTTAATAACAGAAAGTAGGAGGTTCTTGGTTGGTTGGGAAACGGAAAGAGGTGTTTGCAGTCACCATTGCATGATCAGAATTACCAAGAAAGCAGAGCTGCATAGCACGACACGAGTCAGGGATAGAGGTAAAGAGAAGATCTAAAAGAGAAACGTGTCCTTCAGGGTTACTGGGAAAACGGGTGAAAAATCTACCACTTGCGTTCGAGATAGAGTGATTCAGAAGTACAGGGTTTAGATGCCAGAAAAGTGTGATGGAGTGTTTAAGTTACTTGAGATGGTGAACATCAAAATCACTGAACACAATTATATTTGGAAACGTATGTAGAGAAATGGCCTTATCTATATTATCAGAAATATTATCTAGCATGCAACAGTCATGAGAGAAAGGATACCTGAAGAGAAAGAAGAGATAGCTGACTGAGTTTAGCAGAGAGAGACGGAGACACATGTAAGAACAGCCTGGAGATCCAAGAGAGAGTTCCCTCAGCAGCGGGAGATGTTCGCACAAACTCCCAGTGCATGCATGTGAACATTAAAGTGCTTCATAAAGAGAGAAAGCCAGGAATCGAGACATCACAGGAGGGCATAGAAGAGTTGTTTTTTTTTTTAATCGTATCACCCTGATCATGGCGGTAACACCACTGATGTGCAGGGGGCTACGTAATAGTGAAAAGATTGGAAAAGAGAAAGCCGGAAACCACATCCTAAACAGGGGACAAAGGATGAGCCTCTTAACCTGTTCAATAGACGTGGGTGGAGTGTGAACCAGGCGATAGATAGATCCATCTAATCCAATTGAAAACAAAGCAAAGTGAGAAGATTTGAAAAAAGAAAGCCGGAAACCACATCCTAAACAGGGAACAAGGGATGAGCCTCTTAACCTGTTCAATAGACATGGGTGTAGTGTGAACCGGGCGATAGAGAGATCTATCTACTCCAATTAAAAAAAAAACAAAGTGAGAAGATTTGATAAGAGAAAGCCGGAAACCACATCCTAAACAGTGAACAAGGGATGAGCTTCTTAACCTGTTCAATAGACGTGGGTGGAGTGTGAACCGGGCGATAGATAGATCTATCTACTCCAATTGAAAAAAAAACAAAGTGAGAAGATTTGATAAGAGAAAGCCGGAAACCACATCCTAAATAGGGGACAAAGGATGAGCCTCTTAACCTGTTCAATAGACGTGGGTGGAGTGTGAACCGGGCGATAGATAGATCTATCTACTCCAATTGAAAAAAAAACAAAGTGAGAAGATTTGATAAGAGAAAGCCGGAAACCACATCCTAAATAGGGGACAAAGGATGAGCCTCTTAACCTGTTCAATAGACGTGGGTGGAGTGTGAACCGGGCGATAGATAGATCTATCTACTCCAATTGAAAAAAAAACAAAGTGAGAAGATTTGAAAAGAGAAAGCCGGAAACCACATCCTAAACAGTGAACAAGGGATGAGCTTCTTAACCTGTTCAATAGACGTGGGTGGAGTGTGAACCGGGCGATAGATAGATCTATAGTATATTGTTATAATTGTCTTAAAGGTTAAATAAAATTCACCCTTGACGATAACTAAAATCGTAGCCGAAAGTACTTGGGTGTATAAAACATTCGCTCAATTTATATATAAAAAGATATTTTCGTGTAATTTAGGTAAATATATCTGGTAAAATAATATGTATTATTTTCTTTCCGGCGTCATTTACACAATCGCACTTCGTATATTCATTTAAAAGTGTACATTAAGGTTAGCGCCTAACGGTGACTCTATTTCATGCTTATACGCAATCGCCATGATTATATAGTTCTGTCTCTGATCATTAGATCATAAATATAACATTGCTTTTAAACATATATAGGTGTGTGTGTGTGTGTGTGTGTGTGTGTGTGTGTGTGAATCCAAAACGAGGTGGTTTTATAGTAATATCCAAAAGTAAATCCTATTAATATTAATTTCTGTAAATTAACTATTAAAAGTGATCAAGCCAGCCAGAGACCTCGATGTAAATAAGATGATATATTTACAGAGCCAATATGTATATTTTTATTATATTTTTTATCAAAGAATCGATGATGAAGCGGGCTTTGCTCGCAGAAATGATCATTCGATCCCATTTCTAAATTTAAATATATGTATTCGACATCCACATACAAGCCTGTTTCCGTGTCACAGGTCATCAGTGTGGCTAGACAACCACTTGCTTCTGACCGGGATTTGGTGCCAGTTGAAGTCCCTAACCCCTAAGCAATATATATATATATATATATATATATATATATATGTGTGTGTGTGTGTGTGTATGAAAAATAAATCATAGCGGTTTTTTGTTTAAATAAATGGGATAAATATTATAGAAAGAAAATTTTTAAAGAAAATTTGACATACAATTTAAATTTAAAGATAAGAATAGATTTAAATTAAAAATTTATAGAAAATTTATAAAAATTAATAAAACATAAAAAGATTAAAATTAAAATATAAAAAATAAGAACATTTTAACTTAAGGAGTATATCAATTCAACAAGTGTACACACACACACACACACACACATATATACACATACATGCAAATATATATATGCAAAAACACACACACACACACACATATATACACATACATGCATATATATATATATATATATATATATATATATATATACATAAATATATATGCAAAAACACACACACACACACACACACACACAACTACACGCGTACAAAAGCCACCACGCATTTGGCTCCGTAGTTTGAATATAAATTGCATTGAGCCCTCCACCTTGATCAATTTTAATATTAATGTAACTAATATTAATTAGGATCGAGTTTTTGGAATTTACCTACCTGCTTTTCCTTTTGGATTAAAGATTAATATATATATATATATATATATATATATATATATATATATATATATATATAGTGATGATCATCCACGTATACTGTCTTAATATGTATAGGAAAGAATATTAATAAAAAGTTTTGAATTTAAAAATGTACTTTTTTTGAACAGTATTTGTTTATTTTTATTATATTTTATATTTCAGACCGCCCTCGGTCCTTCATCAGAAACAACTGATTTTTAAATTTGAATTAGAAACGTATTTCACGATAGCGTTCGAATATTTTTTTGTTTACATCACGTGGTGTGTTTGTTCACAACATGCGGCACGTCCGTAGAGAAAGTCTGTTTGTTTTAGATAAAAATTTCTTGGAATATCTGAAAAAAATTTTTTAGCTATTGAAATATTTGTAAAGATTCAACACACCTAAGTCCCTATTTAACCCTAGCTTGTGTGTATTTAATTTTAAAATCCAGTATGTTTCTTTCTTTCTGCGTGTGTATGTAGAACTAAAATTGGAGTCTATTAGTAAACATTTGCAATTTTCTAAAGTATGATTAGGTTGATTAAAATGGGCTGCAATTGGGGAGTATACATTTTTTTGTCGTATATTTAGTTTGTGATCATTGAAGCGAAATCTAAAGCTATTACCGGATTCGCCGATATATCCACTGTTGGGGCAAATTGAGCAGAAGAGAAAGTAGATGATGTTTTTGCTGTCACAAGTAAGGTTTGGTGGGTGTAATTTTATTTTGGTGTTGGGTACAGAGAATGTTTTGTCTGTTATTAAATGTTTACAAATTAAACAGCGAGGCTTCCCACATTTTAAATTCCCTGATAGGTTTGTATTATTTAAATATTTGTTAGAAGTGAGGATAGTTGATAGGTTGGGTGTTTGTTTCTTTGCATTTATGGGTGGTTTATCGAAAATGTCTTTGATGTTTTTGTTTGATTGGAGGTTCCTGTAATCATTTTTTAAATTTTTGATAAGTGTGTAGGAATATTGATTATGGTTAAAAACCATGGGGATTCGGTTGTTATCTTTTCGTTTTTTGTATGTGAGAAGTGTGCTACGATCTATGTGGATGGTTTTATGTAGTGCTTCCTTTATTATTTTTATTGGATATTTACATTTTAGAAACTGTTTTATTGGGTTGTTAATGTTGTTTAGAAAATCTGGATGGTCTGAGCAAATGCGTTTTATTCTAATAAATGAGCTGTATACGATAGATTTTTTTAATTTGAGGGGATGGCAACTGTTAAAGTGTAGGAATTTATGTTGGTTTGTGGGTTTGTTGTATAGACTGGTGGAAAGTGTATGTTTATTTAATTTTACCATGACGTCTAAGAAAGGGACGGATGTGTATGAGTACTCCATGGTAAATTTGATTGTATTGTGGAAGTTGTTGCAGAAAGTGAAGAAGTTTTTTAATTTTTCTAATCCATGAGTCCATATTAAGAAAATATCATCAATGTATCTAAAATAATGTGATGGTTTGTATTGTGAATTGTCTAGTATCTTTTTTTCTAAAATATGCATAAAGATATTGGCATAGCTAGGTGCCATTTTCGTGCCCATTGCTGTGCCACTAATCTGTAAATAGTGTTTGTTATTGAATTTAAAATTATTGTGAAATACGTTTCTAATTCAAATTTAAAAATCAGTTGTTTCTGATGAAGGACCGAGGGCGGTCTGAAATATAAAATATAATAAAAATAAACAAATACTGTTAAAAAAAAGTACATTTTTAAATTCAAAACTTTTTATTAATATTCTTTCCTATATATATATATATATATATATATATATAGATATATATATATATATATAGTTAAAATTAACAAGAACACTTTTAAGAAAGTTTTGTGATAAAACAACAAAGGTAACTTGGTATGTACATTTTCATACCCCAAATTTCTTTTTATTAACTCATTACCGAGGCCTTTTGCCAGACTTAGATCAGTAAATACTATATTATTAGTTACCAGAAAAAGAATGTTATCCCAGACAGAGGCTTGCGTTGATAACCTTTTCTCCGTTTCGAATGCCTGTTTTCGAGCGATGGTCAGGAAGAACATTGGTGTATTGCATACAGTCTTATAAAGGTGTAACAATGTTTCGGGCAACCATTTCTAAGAATAAAAATTTTACACTACGGTTGTTGTTGTCGTTTTTAAAAACAATTTCACTTTAAGAGGACTTACAGTCTTCCAGCACATTCCATGTTTTATCGTGCGTATGGCTCCCTTCTACAATGTAGTATTGCACAGATGAGCCACCATCATTTGCTGGGGACCAAATCAACTCCAGTGAGGTACTTGTAATTGTTGTCAGCCAAGCGAATACTCCAGAGGGACGTCGGGGAGGACCTGTAAAAAAACACATTTCATTTTATCTTTTTGTCAATAATATCACAAAATATTCACCTGGATAAAACTGCTGGCGCAAAAAGTTCGACAGTAACGTTCACATTATTAATCCTGACCAATAACAACAGTCAATCAGTTAAGTGCCATACGTGATACACGCTTGGGCGATCATGTCTCTTTAGAGACATGACTGACTGGGCAGAAGATTATCCTGCAATAGGTTGCCATTATTTTATAGACTGGATGCCAACCAAGGCTATAGAACCCAATCTGTCCTGTTATTTAACCCATAACTGAGGGGAAGAGACGGATTAATTCTTTTCCCAAGGGTATTTGCGAGTAAGTGAATGCAAGGATTTAAACTGGAATTCGAACTCGGCTCCTCGATTTCTCGTTCCAAGTCGATATCCACTGCGCCACAACGCACATCAACAGGTTAACCCGAAATTTGAACTCGACTCGCCAAAGATATTTTCCGGACTGATCAGTATTTTTTTTTTCAGAATAAACTGGCTTTAATTCTTGACGATCACATTAAAAATGCCTTTCTTCTTGACTTTTAATGTGTATCTAAAGAAAAATTTATTATCAAGTTTGCCTTGCTAAAGTCTCACAGAGTTATTATTAATGGATACTCATATGTGAGTCGACGATGTTTTTATTGGATATCCACATACTCTCTTAACTACTCAAATACGGCTATATATATATATATATATATAATTTGTATATTAATTTTTTATAATAAATAAATAGATAATAAAAAGATGGGATAATGATAGCAGGAAGTAAATTAGAATAAAAAATAAAAATGTTATTTATAACTTAAAGGTTTTGAAAAAAAATTACAATTAAATATGTACTGATAAGAAGAGAGTAAATTTACTCAAAAGCCCCTTAAGTTTGAACAAAAATATAAAAATTTCTTTTTTTTTCTTCATCTCTTTCCTGTTTTCTATGAGAAGGGGTCAAGATAGGGAGAAAGCAGAGAGGATATTTTTGGTACTAGAATAGATACATGAAAGGTAATACGATATAGTGAGAAGCAATAAAAATAAAAATAAAAATAAGGAAATTAAAATTAGGTTAAAAGTAGGTTGATACTTAGACCATTAGGGAGAAAAAAGCAAAAACGAAAAAAGAAAGAGAAAAAGTATGTACTCCCTAGAAACTACTGGCCAAATTTCAAAGTGAATCTTTATTCTGATTAGTTAAAAGGAACACACACATACATTTTATATCTTCCCACATACATAAATAGCAAACCGATGTTTTTTTTTAATTTAAATGTAAATAATTTTCCCAACCAACATCCAATATTGCCTGATGATGAGATTCTATCTCGAAATATAGTCCGTGTAAATGCACATTTAATTCATAATTATATGATTATATTAAGCTCCACAATATTTATTGTATTGAGAACTATATATATATATATATATATATATATATATATATATATATATATATATATATATATATATATATATATATATATAATTATTATGTCATTTTTCATCATATTTCGATTTCTGCTATGGTCGCATTACCATCCAAGTCTGCGGGAAGACCTAAGGCAGGTCGTGGCGTGTTGTTATAGCTCCATTTCATATTTTTTCTATCTTCCCCATCATCCCTAGCGTTACATAGACAAAGCTCTCCTTAGGGTGTGGGCTGTACTTAATAAGACAATTTTTTGTATATCTCTTAAGCTGGGGTTTCCAGGGATTCTTTCAATGTGTTGTTCTGTTTCTTTTTTTATCATTCCAAGTGCACCTACTATCACTGGCACAACTTTTGTTTTCAATTTTTACATTTTTTTCTATTTCAATTTCTAGGTCTTTATATTTTGACAGTTTTTCAAATTTCTTGGTTGCTATGTTACACTCCGCTGGACAAACTATATCAATTAATAGACAAGTTTCTCTTTCTGGTTTTTAACAATAATGTCTGGCCTATTTGCATCAATTTTTCTGTCTGTGTAGATGGTATAATCTCAGAGAATGGTGACATCTATTTCTGTAATCGGTGCTGGGTGATATTCATACCAGTGATTGTTTACAGATTTTCCATACTGTTTGCACATTGTCTAATGTAAATATTGCCCCACTCTATCGTGGCGATTTTATACTCATTTGGGGCAGGTACAGAACAGCCTGAGATTAGGTGGTCTATTGTTTCTTGGTGTTTATCACAAAACCTGCATTTTGGATCCATATTATTATGTATAATATTTACCTGAAAGTTTCTAGTGAAAAGACTTTGGTCTTGCGCTGCAAGAATAAAGCCTTCAGTCTCAGACTTTAATCCAGATGCACGTAACTATCGATGAGTATTAACTTTGTCAACATTGGATTTATTGGCACGTTCTGGATATTGGCCATGCAGAGGTTTATCTTGCCAGCGTTGTTTCATCTGTTCAAGAGCTTTATCTTTAGCTTTCATTTTCATATTTTCTACCGCAATAGTTGGTTCTTGGCTTCTGTTTTGCTTTTCTACAGAATGTACTAACTGTAAATCTTGTTTGTATTTACTGCCTTCTTTTATTATTGAATATTTTTCTTTCTTTCTTCATGTTGCCGTACTAATTGTATCATCCAATCCTTTGTTGTTTCTATGTATGTTAGTAAGCCAATAGTTGTTGTCTTGTATGACAATTCTAGCTGAATAACACCTCTTCCACCTTCTTTACGGGGTATGTATAGACGGTCTACATCAGCCTTTGGGTGAAGCATCTTATGCTTAGAAAGAAGCTTTCTTGTTTTAAAATCCATTCGCCTGATGTCGTTTAGAGTCCAGTTTAAGATGCTAAAGCTATATTGGACAACTGGGATTGCAAGGCTATTAATGGCTATAATTCTGTTCTGAGAATTCAATTCAGTTTTTAATATCATTCGTTGACTTCTATAGTACTCTTTACGCACTATTTCTTTCATTTTTATGGTGAATTTTTATAAGCTTCTTTTGGCTTCAATTTTTTTATTGTTACAGCAGGGTCTAAGCTAATTGAGGATGTTTTTTGTAGAGATCCACGTAAAACTGTAGCTTTAGCACATTTATTCAAATTGAATTTCATTCCAATGTCTTCGCTGAAACATTTTACAGTTTGCAGAAAACCTTCCAGCTCATTATCATTCTTAGCATACAACTTGTAAAACAGATGGCTTATTTTCTCTTGGCCTATTTTATAACTACATTCTGTCTTATTAAGTTGACTAGTTAGTGCTATTAATGATATGCAGAATAGTAAGGGAGACAAAGAATCACCTTGAAATATACCTCTTTTGATGTTTATTTCATCAGACTTATAGGTTCCATTAATATGATTGAGGTAAAGGGTTGTTTTCCATATAGACATGCACTGTTTGATGGAATTGATGATGACGGGTGATATCTTGCATATTAATTTTTTTTAAATCCAGGAATGTGGCACACTATCGAATGACTTACGATAATCTATCCAAGCAGTACTAAGATTTTTCTTTGTTCTGTAGCAGTTTTGTTAATAAGCAATTAGTCTTTACATCCGTAACAGCCACGTTTGGAACCTTTTTGTTCAAGCGGTAACATGTCATTTCTTTCTAAGAATAAATATGTCTGTTTTGTTAAAATAGATGTTAATAGTTTATATGTTGTCGGAAGGCATGTAATTGGTCTGTAGTTTTTCGGGTTGTTTTCGTCACTATTCTTGGGTAGAAGAAATGTAATTCCTTTGGTCATCCATGCAAGAATTTTAGTGGGATCGTCAACCATTTCTTGAAGTTCTTTGGCTAGTTTTTTTATGTGCTGTATTTAAATAATATAGCCAAAAGTTAGGAATTTTATCTATATCTGGAAATTTCCAATCGTGTGCTTTTTTTAGTGCAAATTTAATATCCTCTTCTGTAATTCCAACCCATGTCTGTTCTGGTTTATTTTTTATTCGTTCTATCTCTTGGGCAATCCAATATATTTCTTTGTTATGTTCTTTAGGGCAAGCCCATATTTTTCCCAGAACTGTGTAACTTCTTCTATTTTGGGGGGAACTGCCACTTCAATTCTTTTTTTACCTATTTCCCTGTAAGATTTCTTTGCATCGGTTTGAAAAATCTTGTTTTGTCTGTAGAATCTTGATGTTTTCTCATAGCGTCTTATTCTTTGAGCCTTCAGTTGTATTGTTTGCTTTATTTTTTCCTTAGTTGATAGGACTTCATTTTCATTTCAAATGTTGTATTTTTCTTTCGACTCTTCTGCTTTTCCTAGTTCTTACATTTATTCCTCTAGTCAGTTCATCCAGTACTGATAGTACACTTCTAAGTTGTTCGATTTCTTTTTCTATTTTTCTTTTCCAAAGTGGATCTTCATGTCTGCGAGACTGCCTTGTTTTTAATTTGATGTTTCATTTTTTTGTTGCTGCTATTGCTGATGCATATATTGCTTCATTGAGATTTATATGAGTGTCTTCTTCACCCAAAATTAATTTGCATTGTAGAGCTTAATAGTTCGGAGGTTATGCTTTGTTGGTTGTAATTTTGGGAGCTGTTCTCGTTCCTCCATTGCAATATTTTGTATTTGACTTATATGGTTCTTGATTTCTTTCTTGGCTTCTTGTACACTGTTCTTATTTTCCGTAAAATAATTCTGTTCAATGTGTTCTGAACTCGTTTTATTTTCGTCTTGTAACTGAATCAGATCATACCTTTCCAGCATTTTTAAACTTACAGCATTATCTTCACAGTGATTTATGTGTATCACGGTTTCTACATTATGACCTGTGGCTTGTTTGATGTTATTACTTTTTATTTCTGATTCTGGTTCCTTTTCATATTTTGTTGATTCGTCTATTCTGGTTACAATTCTTTTTATCTCATTAATTTCAGCCTCTGTCAATCGGTTATTTTGCATAATGTATCTTCGTACATTGGCTAATTTAATTTCATCAATATACTTTCTATTTGCTTGACCAACTTTTTCACGCCAAATGTCATATGTTTGGCGAGTCATGTCTTTTTGAGGTTTGAGTAACGCTTTATGAAATGCAGTCATAACGACTTTGTGCTCCTCACGAGACCATTTCACTTTTTCTTTCTTTAAATATACGGTTATAGATGTAGCTGGAGAACTTTTCAGGACCATCATTAGGATTATCCTGCTTGTGAGGACCTGAAGATTCATTCTTTGTGTAGGAGTTTGTTCCTATGGCAGATTTTTCGACCTCAGGTAGGTTCCCTCCTGAAGAACGGGCTCCCTGTTTATCCACTGGAAGAGCCATACTGGACTTTTTATTTCTACTTGTATTTCTCATATTTTTTCCACGAGTGACGCACGGGTCCAAAAGTCTACCCAAAGTTGCCCAGCACGTTGGGTAACGGTCTTTTACAAACAGCATCCCGAAGCCTGTAGGGGATCGTTTGTGACCTCATAACGCAGTAGCCATTCACTCTTCGGCACGATTAACACCTTGAGTTGCGGGTTGTTTTTCAAAGTTTTTCTTCTCCTAAATGGGCTCCCAAACGACAGCTGACATAGACGCGATTGAAATTCAAAGAGAAAAACTCTGGTTTAACAAAAAACAAAAAACAAACTTGGTCGTAGCAACGGCTCGATGAAACAAAACATCACTACACTAGAGTATTTTGTTAAAAAAAATTGTTACTACTATCACTAGTCCTTGTAAAATAAAAATTAATGGAAAAGAAAAAGTTGACATAATTTTAAGTTTATTAGTGCTGTCAGATTTAAAATAAAAATAATGTGTTCGTCCACTGTATATTCAGTTATTTTTTCATTAAAGTCGTTGGTCGAAAATACGGTTATCAAAATAAGATAAATTAAATAAGTAAATATAATCAATAAATAAATAAAAATAAATATATAAAAAAATACGTATTCTTTCTATAAAATAATATCGTAGAAATTGTTTTTCATCGTATATAATTTATTTTCTTGTTTTGTTTTGTTTTTTTGTTTTTAAGAAAATTATAATAGTGCAAAAAATTATTACGAAATATCGACAGCTAAAGGAAATATAAAACTGATGATTTTATTTATTAGGATCATGTAAAGAACAAACAGATAGATTCAATAATGTGTGAAGAAAAATTCATGTTAAAATAGTAACACAGAATTTCATATTGGAAAAAAAAATTTCAATAAAATTAAGTGATATATGAAGAAAAATTCATGTTTATGTTCAGAAAAAAGATTCATGTTTATGTTAAAAAAAAACATGTTTATGTTAAAAAAAAAGATTATTATTATTATTATTATTATTATTATTATTATTATTATTATGTCATTTTTCATCATATTTCGATTTCTGCTTTGGTCTCACTACCAACCAAGTCTGCGGGGAGACCTAAGGCAGGTAGTGGCGTGTTGTTATGGCTCCATTTCATGTTTTTCTATCTTCCCTATCATCTCCAGCATTACATAGATAAAGTTCTCCTTAGTGTGTGGGCTGTACTTAATAAGACGATTTTTTGTATATCTCTTAAGCTGGGGTTTCCAGGGATTCTTTCAATGTGTTGTTTTGTTCCATTTTTTATCATTCCAAGTGCACCTACTATCACTGGCACAACTCTTGTTTTCAATTTCCACATTTTTTCTATTTCAATTTCCAGGTCTTTATATTTTGACAGTTTTTCAAATTCCTTGATTGCTATGTTACAATCCGCTGGACAAGCCATATCAATTAATAGACAAGTTTTCTCCTTCTGTTGTTTTTTATTATTATTATTATTATTATTATTATTATTATTATTATTATTATTATTATTTTAAGGTACTTGCTCCTATAAATTTACGTTTGCTGCTGTCTTCTCTTTTTCTTTAGTGCGGGGATTCATCTTCTTTTATGTGCTTAACCCATCATAGCCCTCCACATCTTCCTGCCTATTGTAGTTTTTAATATATTTTGTCTTGTTATTTCTTTCAAACCCTGCTCTACCATACATTTGCTCAAGCCCATCAAGTATGTCACGCTCTGTTTTCCCCTGTCCCACGTTTCTCCATCCGCCCTGCGAGTATCAGATTCTTGAAGCCTTCCTTCTTCATTACGTGTCCCAGAAACTCCAACTGTTTCTTCCTGATTTTAAGCATAAGTTACCGTTTTGTTTCAATTCTCTCCAAAACCAACTCGTTGGTCACATGTTCGGTTCATGTTTCCCTCAGCATCCTTCTGTAGAACCACATTTATGTTGTTTTCAGTCCTCCTTACATCTTTGAGGAGATTGTCTAACATTCGCTGCCATATTGGAGGACAGATATTACGTAAGAAGCTCAGCACTTTTTTCATTGTTTCCGACGAAACGTTCCTGGCTCTCAATGCTTCGTTTAGGTTTTGAAATGCATCCTTGGCCTTTGCCAATATAGCTTCAGATCTCAGTGTCGCACTCGAATTTCTAGTTCTTAAATCTCCAGACAGCTATACAATTGTCGAAAACAGATGTCAAACTAACGATGTCTAACCTGATACCTGATACACCGTATCCACTAAAATAAGGTTTTAAAGTATATATCGGATTGAAAAATAAAATCCATTATATCATCTTCTTCTATGTGCCCTGCCCCTTCAGTGGCTTTCCACGTTTCCCAATCCCTGGTGGCTCTGAGCACGCCTTCTCCTGTTACACCATGCAATCCTCGTTCCGTCATTCACCTGATTAGGTCCTTTAGATATGTTATCCGTTGCTTTCCCCTGTCTCTTTTTCCCTCTATCTGGCCTGTTAGTATCAAGTTCTCCAAGCCCTCCTTCCTCATTGCATGTTCCAGAAACTTCAGCTGTCTCTTCCTGATGCTCAATACTAATTTCTTTTTTAGTTTCCATCATTTCTAAGACCTCATCATTGCTCACATGCTCGATCCATAATATTCGCAGCATCCTTCTGTAGAACCACTTTTCAGTTGCTTCAAGTTTTTCCTTCATCTTTGATGATATTGTCCAGCATTCACTGCCATATTGAAGGACGGACAGTACGTAGCAATACAGTACTCCTATCCTTATCTCGAGCGAAATTGTCCTGTTTCTTAATACCTTACTCAACTTCTGGAATGCTTCTTTCGCCATGCCAATTCGCCTTCGGATCTCTGTGTCGCACTTTCCGTCTTCTGTTAGAACGCTTCCCAGGTATTTAAATTTTTAACCGGGTTTTATAATTTTACGGATAAATCGAAACGTCAATAAAAACAAGTTCAAAATCTGTGTACGCATATATATATATATGCGTATATTCATATGTACATGTATCTATATACCAGTACATATTTATATGTGTATATACTTGTTTATTTGTCCATATGTGGGTGTCTGTAAATTTGTATATGTGTGCGTCTATATCTTCCCCTCGTTTAATATCTTAATAACTTTATAATAATCTAAATCTAATGCTTTGTTGGACTTATAATTTAAAATTCGTTATAAAAAGTAAAGAAAAGAAAGTTAATAGTCGATTAATAATGCTGATCTCTATTTTAATCAAATATTAATATTTATGCCCCAATAAATTGTTTTTAGACTCTGTCTTATATTCTTAAATTTAGAAATGACTTTATCTTGATTGGTTCACACTGTCTATGTAACAATACCTCCCTGATTAAGGGGGTTTTGCTAGTTTTGAACCTTTTAAAACACTTCAACTTGAAATAAACGCCATCACTAGATAAGACATGGGTAGTGTCGAAACAAAATAGCTACTTTTGTAGTGATATTATAACATATTTATGTGATAAATTCTAAATAAATATTATTCGCTCTACTTTGTATTGAGTACTTTTTTAAGAATAGTGTTTCTTTTGATATGAAATTTTATTCCATTTCTACCATATATATATATATATATATATATATATATATATATATATATATATATAAACAGTAGCTACTCTAGCATCTACGCATCGTTCATTCACAATTGAATTAGAACACTCTAATGGCATGTATAATGATAATATTGGCCGTATATAATGATAATATACACGCTAAAAAGTGTGCCTCCTTCTACCGAGCGCCCATAACTCAGAGGTAGAATCGCCGACTGACGCCAATTCGGTCGGGTTTCGATCCTGCGTAAAAAGCAATCGGATGTCTAACCGTACTGAAGAGCTGTGATACAACGAAACAGATCTGTCTGCGGGTGACTATATATATATATATATATATATATATATATATATATATATATATATATATATATATAATAGAACAAAGTTACTTTTTTTTTAATTTTCAGAGATCGAGTTAAATAAAAACTGAAAAAGATACAAAAGATGTATCAAAGGGTGTTGTGATTTAGGTTAATACTTAATGATCACGTGTATTATATATAATAAATAGCAATAGATAGATATTTTTAAATGTATGTGTGTGGATATTTTGCATTTGTGTATGTATATATACAAACGCTTGCCTACTTACGTGTGTGTGTGTGTGTGTGTGTGTGTGTGTGTCTGTGTGCATTAATAAACGTGTCAAATGTATTAAAACTATTGAAAACTTTTTAAATATATGTGAGAAATGTTTTTGATAGCAAAGTGTATGGCATGTGTAAGCATGTTTGTCGATAACGTTAGTTAATATAAGTGTATATGAGTATGTGTGTATGAGATGTCTGTAGACATTTCCGATTAATCATTCAAAAGGTTGCATACAAGATATGTTGCTGTCGTTTTTTGTCAAAGCAGACTGGCTTGATGGCATATATATATATATATATATATATATATATATATATATACATAGTGTATCGAGGCAGCAGATAATTTTCTAAACATATACTGTTAAATATAAGAGACAGTGAATGTCTATTATGTTTAATCATGAGCCGTTCTAAACATCGTATTTTGGCTTTAATTTCAGGTGAAAATAAAGACAAAATTCTCCAACATTTGGATAATTTTTATTAAGTTGATTTTAAGCTTTCGGCTCACATGAGCCATCTTCAGTTAACGTCCTTGTAACCTTACTGACGATGACTCATGTGAGCCGAAAGCTTAGAATCAACTTAATAAAAAATGTACAGTCGCGTGAACGTAAATATCCCTTTATTTCGATGAAGTCTTAATGGACGAAATACATCACTCCACTTTGGCATTAATTTTCCTAAAATTATATTGGGCTATTAAGATATATATATATATATTGATTGATTGATTGATTGATTAGTTTTTGGTCATAAGAAATTTAGACCAGTGCACATTTGTATTAAATAGTGTTCAATACAATTATATTGTAGAACTTTTAAATATTTTCCATTTGTAAACGAGTTATTACGCGTAGAAACTTGGGTCGCGAAATAACTCGTTCGCAAATAGAAAATACACACACACACAGACACACACACACACACACACACACACACACACACACACACACACACACACACACACACACATATATATATATATATATATATATATATATATATATATGAGTTAATTGGCATACATGATACGTACTTGGGCGATCATATCTCGAAAGGGACATGACGTTTCCCGCATTAGGTTGCCATTACTTTCTGCGGAAGACTGGTTACTAACCAAGCCTATAGAACTCAATCTATCCTGTTATTTAATCTATAACTGGAGGAAAGAGACGGATTAATACATTTCCTACGGGTATTTCCGCGTAAATGAATGCAAGGAATTCAACTAGTATTCGACTTCGGCTCCCCGATTTCTCGTTCCGAACCGATATCCACTGCACCACAACCCAGATCCTTACTCACAAATACTCTTCGGAAATGTATTAATCCATCTCTTTTTTTCACCTGTATTTGTTTCATTCACTTACACACAAATACATTAGGAAAAGGTATTAAACCATCTGTTCTAATTCACCTGTTCACCTTCTGGTTGCTAACCAAGGCTAAAGAACTCAATCACTTCCGTTTTTTAAACCATACCTGGGGGGAAGACGCGAATTAATACCTTTCCCAAGGTCATTTACATGTAAGTGAGTATAACGAATTTAAATGAAATCCGAACTCGGCTCTCCGATTGTAGAAAAAATGTATTTTATCCAATATGTTTCACTTTATTAAGTTTCTTCAGAAATTTGTTTAGGGATTTAAAAAAAACGTCAGAATTTTAAACCTGTGTTTAATGAACAAATCTCTGAAAAAACTTAATAAAGTGAAACAATACAGATTAAAGACACTCTATCCTACATGTTCTTTACTAATTCTATCGTATATATATTATACCATCGTTTAAATGTAGATCTAGAGAAAACTGTCCGTCTGCGGGTAAATGTAGATCTGCAAATGTGATCTATCAAGCCACCATCTACCCTAAGGAAAATAAGGAGAAATATAATGTTTATATCGGAATTTCGGCAGGAATTATGCATATTTATACACACAGGTTCTCCTTCACTAACTCTAATTTAAGGTATCAAACAGCCCTTTCCTGAAAATACTGGGAATTTAAATAAAATAGAATTAAATCCACAGATAAAGTGAAAGCTGTTAAGCAAGGCATAGCTTAAGGAATAGATGTAATCTATGTTTAAGCGAAAAACTTAAAACTTTGAAATTTCAATATCAAAATGTTCTTCTGAATAAACGTAGAGAAATTATTAGTATATGTCGTCACAGGAATAAATTTAAATTGCAATTATTATCTCATTCTTCCATTTAGTTACAATAGAATCTTTTAAAATTTGGCGAAGCAGTACTTTTTCCCTCCTACCTAACACTACTAACCCAATAGTCAAGTCACATGCCTTCGACTACCATAAGAAAATTACTACTAAGATTCCTCTAGCTTAACCCTATAATACCCAAGATTTCCCACCCTTTCCTTTACTAGCCCTTTCTTCATTCTTTGGTTAAACGGAATCGTGTCTTCATGAGTCGTGTCTTCAGGCGATTTGCAATAACTGATTTTACCGTTTACCGTTTTTATTTTTTATTTTTGTTTTGTTTTTTTTAAGAACGCTCACGTAACGGTGATTTTTTTGAACGCTCACGTAACGGGGAATTTTTGAACGCGCAAATTTTAAAATTACAAGAAATTATGATGTTTTCATCTATGGTTGTATGAACCTAATAGGTATTTTTTGGTATGGTTGCACTTAGTCGTAATTTCTGTTCTTTCATTTAATAATTCATTTTTGTTTGGGAATAGCATAATCGTTAACTTTTCTTCCTGGCACAGTCTACATATTTTGCCACCATTGTATGGTTTGGCTGTTTTCACTATACTCCACGTTATGTCTTGATCTTTTCCATATATTAATTTTAATTTCCACATGTGGCTAGCCAATTTTGTACAATTTTTTAAGTTTTCTATTTTAAATGTATACTTGTGATTTGGTCTTAAAGATGTCTTTGCTTGATCCCAAATATATTTCGTTTTGATCGTGTAAAGACACCACATGGTAGAAACCTAGGTCGCCTAATAACTCGTTTACAAATGAAGAATATATATATATAATGATTTTTTATTCAGTTTTTTCAACATTCTTCTGTTTTTTTTTTCGTTTAGAAGGAATAAAGAAGTGATTGCACATGTTGTCCATTGTCCCAAACGATTTCGGCAACTTTCGTCATTTTAAAGGGCGTTTATTTTGGGGTGCTGTTAATTCCTTTTCGTGTTTACTAGTTTAAGATGTCTTCTTAGTTTTGAATAGCAGTAGAGTTTATTCTGATTTATTTTTCTCGTATATTTTCACAAACATTGACCCCCCCCCCCCACAAAAAGTACTTTCAGTTTCTAAAGACATTCGACACTAGAAGAACATCTTTTTCGCTTCAAGTTCCTTTTTCATATGTGAAGAATTTCCCCAGTATTAATTGCTGTTGAATATTGGTTACTAGCAATATAGCCCGGCGTTGCTCGGGTTTAATAAAAGCTTTAAAACTAATCCATGGGCCTGGAGCTCAGACTCTTTGGACGTTGGCACGAAAGACTAAAAAGCAATAGTTGTTTCCAGTTAAGGCGGAACCATAGACTGAAAGAAAAATGAATGGATGTTAGACAAATTTTGATTTCTTGGTATCGATATCAAATAAATCTTTTTCGTCGTAAACTGAATTTTGAAGGCTAAATATGTCCTCTGAGTAAATGGCATCATGGCTGAGACTAAGAACTACAATTATACATACTTAGAGCCAAACCCGAAGCAAAAACTAAAATAAAAGGGCTGCAAAAACTGATTTTGATCAGACCCGGTACGTTGCCTTTTATATATATATATATATATATATTATCGATTTTCTGCACTATTGTAAGAACTGCAACCTTGAAACGTCTGAATATCGTTTCTATGTCTTTGTCTATGAGTGTATCAAATTTGATTAAAATTGGACCACTCCTTCTATAACCCGACTTTTTCGATTATCGATTTTCGATATTTATCGGGTTTACCTCGACACAAAACCTAGCTAAAAAAAAACACTCACAGACGCTAATAGTACAACTGTGTAAACTTTGAAGAAAATCAGTTCAACCGTTTCGGAGTCTATAGGTAACGGACACACACACACACACACAAAAAAAAAAGTTCCATTTATACATAAGTTTAGATAGATAAAGTAGATTAACTGGCATGCCTTCATACAGGGAGACAAGAGGAGGCAGCCATGTTAGAAGGTGAGTCATTTGACTTCTACAATTGCCGTATAGGAAATTTGATATGACATGGCAGCTTAGCGTTCTTTTTCTTTGCTGCGAACGACACACGACAGTAGAATCACGTCACTGATGTTTTAAGTATTTTCATTTGTGAAGAGATTGTTCAGCATTTACTGCCGTATAGGTGGTGATTTTTTAAGCCTAGCTTAAATGTGGCACAAAGCCGAAATTAAGAGACACCCAGTGAGCATCGAACTCACTAGTCAATTGTGAAGCTTGCTAACCATTACTTCACCTCGAGATACCCCACTGCCGTATAAGCGATTAGATATTATATATCAGGTCAGCGCTCTTTTCTTTGCTTCAAACGACATTCGACAGTAGAACCACATAAGTATTTTCATCTGCGAGAAGATTGTCCAGCATTCACTGCCGTATAAGTGATTAGGTATTCAGTCAGTTAAGTGCCATACGTGAAACACGCTTGGGCAGAAGATTATCCCGCAGTAGGTTGCCATTGCTTTCTGCGGTAGACTGGTTGCCAGCCATTGCTATAGAGCCCAATCTGTCCTGTTAGTTAACCCATAACTGGAGGGACGAGACGGATTAATACCTTTCCCAAGGGTATTTGTGCGTAAGTGAATGCTATGAATTCAACTAGAATTCGAACTCGGCTCCCCGAGTTCTCGTTCCTAGTCGATATCCATTGTACAACAATGCACGTCCTTAGATATTACATTGCACAAATTCACGGCCCGTAGGCCGTATGTGGCCCGCTACAAAGTTTTCATTGACCGACGAAAGCATTCAGGAAAAATATTTTAATCTGACACTTTCTCCGACTCATCACAAGTAGTAGTGTTGAGGCTAACTTGAACCGTGAATTGCTCCGTTTTCTATTGAATCACTTCGTCCATCTTTACGAACATCAGTCGTTGGTTTTTTCCCGACGTTGCTACGAACAATGATGTCACTCTCCAGCTCGGTTTAGAAGAATAAAAAGCAGAACAAACATGGTTGGAAGAAAACTCGTTACCCTCGTTGGTTACACAGCCTTAGTTTGTTAGTATAGATATATACATTTTGTTTTTATTTTATTTATTACATGCATTACGGGCTTACGGACATATCACGCTGAATACACCGGTTCTCTCTCGATCACCCGATCACCGAAGTTAAGCAACGTTGAGCCTGGTCAGTGCTTAGATGGGTGACCGCTTGGGAATGTCAGGTGCTGTAAGCGTTTAGTGACGGATGTGACAGTAGATATCGGCTCGGAAAGATATCGTATTGATATTGTATTGAATACACCGGTTCTTGCTCGGTCACCAAAGTTAAGCAATGTTGAGCTTGGTCAGTACTTAGATGGGTGACCACTTGGGAATACCACGTGCTGTAAGCGTATAGTGACGGATGTGTGTTGTGTTTCAGTGGATATCGGCTCGAAAAGAGGAATCGGTGAGCCGAGTTCGAATTCCAGTTGAATACCTTGCATTCACTTAAGCACTGGTACCCTTAGGAAAGGTATTAATCCGTTCCTTCCCTCCAGTTATGTGTTAAATAACAAGGGTAGGACTTGGGGACCCTGCCCTTAAAAACAAATCCCAATGAATCTTGATACTCGAAAAGAAAAAAGTATTACTAGACACAAAACTTATATAAAAACAACAATAAATTGTTGAAAGAAAAAAGGTATTACCAGCAATAAATAAATAAAATTTTGTTGGCAATAAATGACCCACCGAGGTTGATTTACCATAAAAATAAACAACCAACCAACATGCATTACGTATTTAGGTATACGTTTTGCATTAAATGAAATATTTATGTAAACTGATTAATATAATAAGTTTTAGAAGGTACGGACCTCCGCTAAATGCGGCCTACTCAAATGACACCCTACCCCACGCCAAATTAATTGCCCACCTCTGGCCTAGAGGAATATCCAAATGGTGTAGTGAGACGATGAAATTGAGCATGGCTGATTAAGTATGGAAGGAAATGAATAATCATTAGCCACTGTGAAATGAAATGAAAATACTGAACAGAAAAGATATTTTTCTCCATTTGCCATGTTCCCTCACGACGTAGGAGATCATGGACCTTTACTTGTCTCTGTCTCTTGTCGCTCTTAATGTTTTTTTCTTGGTATTTCTTCTAAGCCCAACTCCGCCATCCATTTGCTCAGACCTAACAAATACGTCTCGAAAGCATTCAGAAAAAATCTTTAAATCTAACATTTTCTCCAACTCATCACGATAAATGATAATGTTGAGGCTAACTTGAACCGAGACTTGCTCCGTTTTCTGTCAAATCCATTTGTACATCTTTACGAACATCAGTTTTTGTTATTTCTCCGGCGTTGCTTCGAACAATGATGTCATTCTTCAGCTCGGCCTTTCAGAAGGAGTGAAAGCAGAACAAACATGGTTGCCCTCCTTGATTACATGGCTTTAGCTTGTTAGTATAGATATATACTTTTTTGGTTTTTGTTTTATTATATATATTACGTATTTAATTTAGATATACTCTTTGCATTAAATGAAATATGTATGTAAACTAATAAATATGATCCGTTTTAGAAGGTATGGCCCTCCGCTAGACGCGGCCTACTTAAAGTGGCCGCCTGGACAAATAAATTACCCACTCCTGACATAACAGCTCAGCATTTTGTTTCGAAGGACATTTGACAGTGGAACCACTTCCCTATTCTTTCAACTCTCTTTTTCATCTGTCAAGAGTAATTTAGAAGTCTGTGTCATTTTTTTTTTTAATCATATCGCCCCGAGCAAGGCGGTAACGCCACTGATATGCAGGGGGATACATAAGAGAAAAAGATTAGAGGAGACTGACGAGAAGGACAAACCAGTTACAAAGGATAATACAGGTGTGATGAGTTGCAGAGGTGGAGAGAAAGTGTGAGAAATATATTCACATAGCTTAGCGCTTAAGCAGTGAAAGGAAATTATCAAACATAACAAGACATACCTGGTATAGGAAAAACAATTTATTTGTCTTGCAAAAATATGCCGAATTTTGCTGCTACAGTGTAGCTTGGTATAGTCTCTTTTCTCTGCTTAGCTTGGTATAGTATCCTCCGTCTAGGAGTGGGATGAAAAAGACACAAGGAACTGCGATCCGCGACGTACAGGAACTTTTTTCTGGGTCAGCTTCTTTCACAGTTTCTTATCTTGGTATAAGATGATAGTGCTTAGAGAATTTTTCTCTAGGAAGGCAAGGCTTTTTTAAGGTAAGAAGGGTAACAAGAGATTTTCTCTGTTACAAAGTTGTGGCATTAGCCTAAAAGATTACAAAGAATTGGTAAGATGGTCTCGATATAGCGAGACAAGTGGGCGCCAATTTAGGCCCTGCTGCAACAAAAATCCAGAGCGGCACAAATACGTCCGATACTGTTCGTGCTAGCTGAAAAAAGGAGTGAACAAAACCATCGTGTAAAAAAAACATAAAACCTCTGGTAAAGCCCGCCTAAAGTTCAAAACGAGGTTCGGGTTAAATCAGCCAATCAGGAGACCCGTTACATCTGTAAATTTCCGACAAAAGGAAAGGATATAAAGGGGATGTGGAAAGAACTAGAATCAAGAAGTTAAGAGATGAGTATTGACCTTGCATTTAAATTCCTGGAGGTTGTAGCCGTCAGTAAAGCAAGAATAAGGAAACGAGTTCCACAAGCGGGAAGTGCGAGAAAAAAAGCTGGAGGAGTAGAATTGTCGTCTGCATTTGGTTGATCTAACTGTGAATGGGTGAGACCCAGAAGACAGTCTGGTTGCACGAGTAAACACCTGTTGCGGAGGCAACAGTGACTTAAGTTCGTTGGAGCAGAAGCCATGGAAGTATTTATAGGACAGTCAAAGGGAAGCCACATTTCGACGGTGGGAAAGTGTAGTCGAGCTGCCAAGTCGGTACCTATCACATTACTGATTCTCCTTTGGAGCCTGTCAAGAACACGGAGATGAACAGCGGGGCTAGCAGACCATATATGGCAGCAGTACGCCATGCACGGACGAATGGTTGATTTGCAAATATGCAGGATAATTTCAGGTGGGAAAAACATCCTGACCCGGCACAGTGACCCAATGGACTAGATATTGGTAAGCAGTTTAGTATTCTTTTACTTATTTCTAGGGAGAGTTTCCTATCTCTTGTTCTGAACTTCCACTCCCCATAGTTGATATTATCTCCTGAGATATATAAATAAAACAGGTACAATACTGACATTTTTTTAATAAGCGTTTCACCCCGAGCAAGGCATGTCACTGCCACTACTGCGCAGGGGACTACGTAGAGTGGAGAAAGGATGATTAAATATAGGAAATGTCAGAGGGTGGATGATAGGCGGGTAAGGATACCGAGAATGAGGGTTGGGTAGATGAGAGTGTTCTGAGAATAGTTGGGAGTTAGTGTGATAGGAGGTGTCTATTGACCCTACATTTAAACACCTGGAGATTGTAACTGTTTTACTTATCTTTAAACAATTCACATTTAAACATTTTCTGTTATTAGATTTTGACTTTTCTTTTTACCCAATAACGTCTCTCAGTTTTAAACGTAACAAGACGAAATTGTCGCCATAACAGAAAACGCCACTTTAAAAATGTTCTCAACAGTCAAAAGTACATGTATAAAATGTACCAAATCTTATGGCTTCCTCACTCCTCTCTCTCTTTTTCTCTCTCTCTCTCTCACTCTCTCTCTCTCTCACTCTCTACCCTACTTTTCCTCTTTCATTCTACCTTTACTACCTCTCTCAGTTTGTTAGTTTCTCTCGTTCTTCATTTCTTTTTCACTTTGTCTTCCTTCTCTCTCGCTCTCTCTCTCTCTCTCTCTCTCTCTCTCTCTACCCTACTTTTCCTCTTTCATTCTACCTTGACTACCTCTCTCAGTTTGTTACTTTCTCTCGTTCTTCATTTCTTTTTCACTTTGTCTTCCTTCTCTCTCGCTCTCTCTCTCTCTCTCTCTCTCTCTGCCCTACTTTTCCTCTTTCATTCTACCTTTACTACCTCTCTCAGTTTGTTACTTTCTCTCGTTCTTCATTTCTTTTTCACTTTGTTCCTTCTCTCTCTCTCTCTCTCTCTCTCTCTCTCTCTCTCCCCTACTTTTCCTCTTTCATTCTACCTTTACTACCTCTCTCAGTTTGTTACTTTCTCTCGTTCTTCATTTCTTTTTCACTTTGTTCCTTCTTCTCTCTCTCTCTCTCTCTCTCTCTCCCCTACTTTCCCTCTTTCATTCTACCTTTACTACCTCTCTCAGTTTGTTACTTTCTCTCGTTCTTCATTTCTTTTTCACTTTGTCTTCCTTCTCTCTCTCTCTCTCTCTCTCTCTCTCCCCTACTTTCCCTCTTTCATTCTACCTTTACTACCTCTCTCAGTTTGTTACTTTCTCTCGTTCTTCATTTCTTTTTCACTTTGTCTTCTTCTCTCTCTCTCTCTCTCTCTCTCTCTCTCTCTCTCCCCTACTTTCCCTCTTTCATTCTACCTTTACTACCTCTCTCAGTTTGTTACTTTCTCTCGTTCTTCATTTCTTTTTCACTTTGTCTTCCTTCTCTCTCTCTCTCTCTCACGCACACTTTTTACTGTCTTTCTTTTCCTCTCTTTATCACTTCTCCCTCTCGCTTGCTCAACGTCTATCACTTTCTCTCTCTCTCTCTTTTCTTCCTCTTTTATTCTTTATTTCTCTTTTTCTCTGCTTCTCTCTCTCTCTTTATCTCTTTTCTCTTCACATTCTTTTTCTTCGTTTTCCTTTCTATTTGTCTTCCACTTTCTCCCTTTTCTCCCACTCTCTTTTTCTTTTATTCTCTCTCTCTTCTCTCTTCACTTTCTATGTCTCTCTTTTTTCTTTCTCTTTCCTCTCTCTCTCTTTCTTTCTATTTTCCTTCCTCAACTCTCTCCTCCCTTTCTATTTTCTCCTGTCCCTTGATCTTTTCTTTCTCTCGTTTACTCTTTGTTTATCTCTTTCTTTCACTTTTCTCCCTCTCTCCCTCTTTCATTCTTTCTCTCTCTCTCTCTCTCTCTTCTCCTTATCTTTTGTCTCAGTCCTCTTTATTTTTTCTCTCTGCTTTTCCCTCTCCTCTCTCTTCACTTTCTATCTCCCTTTTTTTCTTCTTCTTTGTCTCTTTCCACCCTCTTTCATTCTATTTGTCTCCCGCTTCATCTCTCTTTCTTACCTCTCTCTTTCCTTCTCTCCCTTGATTTTTCTCCTTCTCGTTTACTTTCTGTCTATCTCTTCCTCTTCTCTCGCTTTCATTTTTCTCTCTCTTTCACTCTCTCTCTCTCTTTTCTTTATCCTCTTTTATTCTCTCTCTCTTTTCCCTCCCTATTTCTGCCTCTCTCTCTTCACTTTATGTGTGTCTCTCTCTCTCTTTCTCATTCACCTCTTTCTCTTTATCTTTCTCTCTTTTTCCCCGCCTCTGTCTGTCTGTCTGTCTGTCTGTCTCTCTCTCTCTCTCTCTCTTCTGTCTCCCGTTTTTTCTAAATCTCTTTTCACTCTCTTACTTTCTCATTTTTCTTTTCGTATCCTTCTCTCTTTTTTGCTATGTCTTCATTTCTCTCCTTTCTATCTCTTTACTCCCTCTCTCTTTATTCCTGTCACTATCTTTCACCCTCTTTTTTCTTTCTTTTTCTCTCTTTCTTTCTCTCGTGTACCTTCAGATTAATAGTGATCAATGGCTTTCCATTGCTTCCTAATTTTTAACTTGTCAGTTAAGTGCCATGATACGCGCTTGGACGATCATGTCTCGAAGAAGACATGACTGACTGTGCAGAAGATTTTCTCGCAATAGGTTGCATTTACTTTCTGCGGTAGGCTGGTCGCCAGCCAAGGATATAGAACCCAGTGTGTCCTGTTATTTAATCCATAACTGAAACCAATAAAATGTAACCGAAACTTTTACTCTAGTAGCTTCTTTTCTCGCACTTCCCACCTGTGGAATTCCCTTCCGTATACTTGCTTCCTCGACAGCTACAATCTCCAAGAATTCAAATGTAAGGTCAATATTCATCTCCTATCTCACATATTCGCATCCTTTCTCTCATACTCTTTTCTCAGTCCACTCCATTCTTATCACACCAGTATTCTCACCCTTCTCTTACCCTCTTCCTGACACCCCCTATAACATGTCCCCCTTTCTCATCACTTTTCTTCTATGTGACCCGGTGAGTACCGGTGGCAGTAAAACTGCCTTGCTCGGGGTGAAAAAAAAAATAATAATTGGCGAGAAGAGACGGAATAATACCCTTCCCAAGGCGTCAGTGAATGCAGAGAATTCAACTGGAATACAAACTCGGCCCCCCCGATTTGCCGTTCCGAGCTGATGTCCCGTGCACCACAATACACATCCGTCATTAACACCTACAACGCCTAAACATTAACGTAAAAACTCGAGTCATGTTCTTGAATAGCCTCGTCAGATGGACACTTTCATATGGATGCCAGGTATGGCGCCAAACTCGTTCAGAAATATATGTCTGTATTTTTGAGATGAGGTACTATTTACAGTATTTACATTGTTCAGACTATTGTTCTCATCTTTGATGCCATACGACGTTAAAGCCGTTGTACGCTCCGGCCTTCTTCAGGTGCTAGTAATTTCGAACTGAACCCTTTATTACAATCACTGGAGTATACGAACTTCATTCCTTGCGTAGTAATGCCTCTTCTGGTAATCATGAGTTATCTCCCTGTAACCCTGTAAGCACTGCTGGCATTGAACTTACAACTCTTTGGGTCAAATCAAAGCATGGCCCAGTGGATAAACATATAGACATTGGTTAGATTTTGTGACTTGACCCAAAGAGTTCAATGACGAATCCTGGCATGACTTGAGAATTGCCTCGCTGTATAAGTTGAATAGATCCAGTGAGATGACACATCCTTGTCTTACACCTCTTTCTATTTTTGTATATCTGCTGAACACGTTTTCTGACTGTTGGGGTGTCACTCCTTTTCACAAACTCTATGGACCCTTCCATAGTATACAAATAATCCTGCCTACAGAGAATGGGAGTTGAGTTGAGTTGCCTGTTGTAGTTGTTGAGAGTTGGTGCTTGTCAGAGCAGTTGAACCGCCGCTCATTGGTCGGTAAGAATATAGGCTTATTACCCGGACTTACTTTTTTTGTATATATTTGACTCCTACTAACAAGTATTCCTGAATCTACTAACCGTATACAGGTTGTATATCTTTTATTCAATATAGTTACATTTTCCTCTCATATATGTTTTGTGTTATTCTTATATTGTGTGGTTTTATAAAGAAGAATCCACAATACTGACCATATGCTGGTGGTTTGCTGCCAGTAGATTTTCTTGATTACTCTAATGTCTTTTCCAAATATGTCTAGGTTGATGAGCATTTCGTCTTTGTGGCGTACTTTGTCACATGCCTTTGCGTCGTCTATAAAACACAGGTACACGTCCTTCTGCATTTGTATTGCTCTTTCTGATAACATTTTAAGCATAATTAATGCGTTCATTGTTCCAGTGTCCTTACAACTGTCATTAACATCAAGAACATTTTATGGTTGTTACCAAGAGAAGCAGCCAGAACTTCAAATTGGAGACACACAAATCAAGCAGATGCAGAAGTTTAATTATCTGCACTGTGCAGTAAAAGACAGCGGGAAGAGTAACACAGAGATCCGAAGCTTCATTGAAATACCAAATGATAACTAAAAAACTAAGCAAAATATTAAGACATAGAAACAATTATTCAGAAACAAGGAAACCAGTGCTGGGCTACAGCATCATTCTTCTTTTAGATAACGGCAGTGATTGTTGGAAGATTCCCTTGAAGATAAAAAAGAGAATCAAAGTGACAGAGATATTATTCTACAAAAGGATGCTGAGAATACTGATGGGATAATCGAATGAAGTTTTTAAGAAAATGGAAACTAGATTACTTAAAATAGTATCTGGGATACATAATGAGGAAAGAGGGTTTAGGGAATTTGATATTCATAGGTCACATTGAACGAAAAGAGGACAGAAGAAAAGAAAAGAGAGTAATAAATTTTGGTGAATGTATGACAGAGCGGGGACAGTGAGAAATAGTAAAAAGTCAAACATTATTTTGAGTAACAAGAGAACGGGAAGAGAGAACGGGAAGAGAGAACGGGAAGAGAGAACGATCCCGAATAAGGGATCGTAATCCCTATGGATTACAACACTTGTACTGCAGCCGCAACAGCAGTGCTTTTTATGCGCAAGATAGGCCCAGGCTGATATTGAATTCAGCATTTCCTTCTCCTAGACCGGTTGCTACTCGAGTCTATATGACCCAATCTGCCCTGCTATTTTACATATAGATAGTGGGTTAAAATGACAGATTCATACCTTTTAAAGAATATTAGCTCGTAAGTGAATATAAAGAACTAGACTGAGATTCGAAACTGGATCTTCGATTCGAATAAACCAAGCCGCTATCCCTTAAATTACCGTGCCTCCATGAAAAAGTAAAAGACGTATTCAAACAATGTTTGTTTCTGTGTGGAACCCATTTTGCCTAGATGCTGAACTTTGACAGAGTCTTATAAATGACAAGTGAGACATTGAAGAAACAAATAAACGGTCAGCAAATACACTTCTAAGATTTCTCTAAAATTATGTAAAGGATAAAGTGTGAAGATTTACATCAACTTAATATCTGTCTTATAAAAATTTTGTCAACACATATAAAGAAAGCTAAAATTGTTCTATTGATTTTATTGCTAACTGGTTTATCGATAGTTATAGAATGCAAGATTTGAGGTACAACGATTTGTATAGAATGATGCCATCGATTACTTAAGGAGCTTTAAAAACCTTAGAGAGGAAGAGAGTTAAATGCAGTACGTATATTTCTTTCATTGCTCTTAAAAGAAAGAAAGAAAGAAAGAAAGAAAGAAAGAAAGAAAGAAAGAAAGGGTGTGGTAATATATATCGCTTTATTGATTTGGTAAGAAGCCAACAAATATGAAAAAATATTGCTTTTATAGATCTGACAAAAAAGAATAAAGACCTATCACTTTTATCGATGGAGCTAGAAAGAAAGAAAGAAAGAAAGAAAGAAAGAAAGAAAGAAAGAAAGAATACATAAAGAGTTATCCCTTTTATTGATGGGGCAAGAAAGAAACAAACAAACAAAAACCACACAAGCAAAAAGTAAAAAAATATAATGCTTTATAGAATTAAAAAAAACAGACAAACAAACAAACAAACAAACAAACAAACAAAGCAAGCCGAAAGTAAGAACAAAGAAAGAAAAAGTGTTTGAAGATCTCTCATTTTTTATCGAACGAGAAAGAAAGAAAGAAAGAAAGAAAGAAAGCCTGCATAATGAGTTATCACTTTTATCGATGGAGCAAGAAACAAAGAAACAAGCAAAAAGCACACGAGCAAAAGAGTAAATAAAATATAATGCTTTATAGAATTTAAAAAATCAAAGAAAGAAAGAAAGAAAGAAAGAAAGAAAGAAAGAAAGAAAGAAATCCTACATAAAGAGTTATTCCTTTTATCGATGGGGCAAGATGCAAACAAACAAACAAAAACCACACAAAGCAAAAAGCAAAAAATATAATGCTTTATAGAATTAAAAAAAAAACAAAGACAGAAAGAAAAAAGAAAACTGAGCAGAAAGAAAGTAAGAACAAAGAAAGAAAACGTCTTTAAAGATCTCTCATTTTTTATCGAACGAGAAAGAAAGAAAGAAAGAAAGAAAGAAAGAATTTAAAAGTGCGTGTGTAAAGATCTATCACTTTTATCGATCTGGTAAGATGGAGGAAAAACAAACAAAACGTGTGAAAATATATTACTCTTATAGAACTGACAAAACAGAAGAAAGAAAGAAAGAAAGAAAGAAAGAAAGAAAGGAAACGCGTGAGAAGATCTAATACTTATATATTGTTCCGTAAGAAAGAAAGAAATAGAGAATATAGGTATATACAGATTTATAAACTATCGTCTAAATTACTTAAAAATTAAAGTAACACTAATATCTCATTTTAACAGATATATTGACGAAAAGTACACTTAAATATCTTGGAAATACTGAAGAGTAAATTTATTTAATAAAATCGCCATTGGCGTCAACCATGGCCTCCAGAGAATTTCGAAATCTCCTGCAACTCTTCTAGGCAGTCTCCTTATTAAAATTAGTTAATGCTGCCATAATCATTATCATCAGTTTATCTTTAGTGCTACATAGAGTTTTGTTGGTCTCTCACTCAACTAAGCCCTACATATAATAAAGGGGGTCGCAGTCTGGGGAGTTATGTGGCCAGATGTAAGGGATGATGTGGTCACAGAAATTGTCTGAGTGTCATGTCGATGCTTCTGTTTGTGTGACATCGTGCAGAGTCCTGTTACCAGAAACATGATCTAGGTACCACTTTCTTGACCCAGAGCAGCACTACCTCCTCAAGGCACTTGATGTAGGTCTCCGTGTTGAGTCTGGGGCCCTGCTGTCGAAAGATAAATGGAGGCATAACGTCGCCATCAGTAGTGATCATTTCAAACACCTTGTAGTCACCATTAGACTCATCCAACTCTTTCAGAATCCTTTGCAGATTGACACCCAAAAACTCTGAAATATTAGTATTGAATCCTCCGGAATGTCAAGCAATTCATATGCCGTTTACAAATTTCATTGGGAGTGAATTGCGTCATGGTGCTCTTTTTCACACAGACAGTGCCCAACTGACCCTACTCTACTGTACTGTCGACAAAATCAAAAACAAACAATGCGCATATGAGAAATTTACAACATAAAATGACAATGCATTGCACCCTAAATATTGCTTTCATCGATCTGATAAGAAAGAAAGAAAGAAAGAAAGAAAGAAAGGGTATGAAGATCTATCAGTTTTATACATCTGACAAGAAAAAAAAAGAAAACGCGTGTTTTTAATGTCTATAACTGTTTTTAATGTCTAAAAAAGAAAAAAAGAAAGAATGAAAATCTGCGTAAAATGTTATCACTTTTGTCGATGGAAAAAGAAAGAAAGAAAACTTGCGTACAGATCTATTACTTTTATCGACGTGGTAAGAAAGAAAGAAAGAAAGAAAGAAAGAAAGAAAGAGAGCGTGTGTATAGATCTATCACTTTTATCTCTCTAGTAAGAAAGAAAGAAAGAAAGAACGAAAAAAAGAAAAAAGAAAGAAAAGTGCGTGTGTAAAGATCTATCACATTTATCGATCTGTTAAGTGAAAGAAAAACAAACATAGGGTGTGAAAAGCTATCACTTTTAAACAAAATTGAGAAAGAAAGAAAGAAAGAAAGAAAGAAAATCTGCCTAAAATGCTTTCATTTTTATCGATGGAGAAAGAAAGAAAGAAAGAAAGAAAGAAAGAAAGAAAGAAAGACAGAAGATGTATGAAGATATATTATTTTTATACATCTGACAAGAAATAAAACGTGTGAGGACGTTAACTGGTATTTATTTATAAAGAAAGAAAGAAAGAAAGAAAGAAAGAAAGAAAGAAAGAAAGAAAATCTGCCTAAAATGCTTTCATTTTTATCGATGAAAGAAAGAAAGAAAGAAAGAAAGAAAGAAAGAAAGAAAGAAAGAAAGAAAGAAAGAAAATCTGCCTAAAATGCTTTCATTTTTATCGATGGAAAGAAAGAAAGAAAGAAAGAAAGAAAGAAAGAAAGAAAGAAAGAAAGAAAGACAGAAGATGTATGAAGATATATTATTTTTATACATCTGACAAGAAATAAAACGTGTGAGGACGTTAACTGGTATTTATTTATGAAGAAAGAAAGAAAAAAAGAAAGAAAGAAAAATCGTCTGCTAAGATCAATCACTTTTATTGATCTCATAATAAAAAATGAAATAAATTCGATCGTTTTCCTCGATCTTAAAATGAAGAAGAAAATAGTTTGTGACGATTATCAAACTAGAAAGAAAGAAAGAAAGAAAGAAAGAAAGAACGGGCGTACGAAGATCTGTCTCATTTCTCAAACTTCTAAGTAAAACATCACCAAGGTCTCTTTTACCTTTCTTGCAAAAGAGACAGATTCATCTTTTTACTATCCTTTCTTCCTTCAGAAGCCAAACGGCAATTTCCTGACCTCGGCATGATTAAAGTGGCAGCAATTCATCCTTGCTTATTAACCCCGTCGTCTGCCATTACGCACACTATCAACCACTAGAGCTAAAATCGTACTTCTTCCTTCATACTGGAAATAAATGAAAACATCTTTAAATGTCGATTTAAAAGTCACCCGGACGCAGCTGCCATGGATGAACGAGAATGGCAAACACAATATCCCTTTATTGATGATAGCAAAGTTTCTTGCTATCAGATACACTCTTGTGTCAGTGCCCCTAATTAGGGACCACTAGGATATTTTTAATGATCTTTCTACTGAATTGATTGCTCATTGTGAAACGGGTCGATGGAAGACATTTTAAAATTTCACTTGTCTTAGAAATTGGCGTTTATCCTCACCGTAATGAGTTTGCTTATAATAAACTTACAGTGTTGTCTTGGCCTTTCTCGATTTCTCTCTCTCTCTCTCTCTCTCTCTCTCTCTCGCTATCTCTCTCTCTCTCTTTCAATTAATATCAATCTCCCTCTGTCTCACTATTGCTTTCATTCTTTCTTTCTCATTCTATCTCTCTTTCAATTGATATCAGTCTCTCTCACTTTTTCTTTCATTTCTTTCTTTCTCTCTCTCTCTCTCTCTCTCTCTCTTTATTTAATATCAGTCTCTCTCTCTCTGTCTCACTTTTTCTTCTATTATTTATTTCTCCTTCTCTCTCTCTTTCAATTAATATCAGTCTCTCTCTGTTTCACTTTTTCTTTCATTCTTTCCTTCTCCTTCTCTCTCTCTCTCTCTTTCAATTAATATCAGTCTCACTCTGTCTGACTTTTTCTTTCATTCTTTCTTTCTCCTCTCTCTCTCAATTTTTCTTTTGTTCTTTCTTTCTTCTCTCTCTTTCTCTTTCAATTAATATCAGTCGCTCTACCTGTTTCACTTTTTCTTTCTTTCATTCTCTCTCTCTCTCTCTCTCTCTCTCTCTCTCTCTCTCTCTCTCTCTCCTTCTCTTCCTCAGCACTACCTATTTCATTTTCTTCCTTGGTCTACTTTCGTTGACAGTTACAAACTTTCTATTTCTCTTCTTCTCCTGCTCTCTCTCTCTCTCTCTCTCTCGTCTCTTCTCTCTTTATATATATATATTATTTTCTTCTTTCTTCTCGCTCTTTATCTATTTCGTCTGCCCTTTTCCTTCTCTCTCTCTCTCTCTCTCTATATATATATATATATATATATATAAGAAAAATTAAGATAGACACGTTATTTCATGGTGAATCGGAAGTGTAGGCTTCCGTCTTTATTTTACAAAAGATTTTACACATTCTTTCTTTCATCTCATTTTCTTACTTTCTTTTGTTACTAACTTTCTTTCTTTCGTCTGCTCACTCAGTCTGTTACCATCTTTCTATACCTCCCCTTCTTTTGATCTCCACTTGTTTCTTTCTCTCTCTCTTTCCACCCTTTCCCTCCCTCTCTTCTTTTCTTTTCTCTCTTTCTTTCTCTCTCTCTCTATCTCTATATATATATTTCTCCCTTCATTTCGCTCTTTATCGAATTTGCCTGCCAATTTCTCCCCCCCCTCTCTCTCTCTCTCTCTCTCTCTCTCTCTGTTAATCAGTCAGTTAAGTGTCATACGTGATAAACCCTTTGGCGATCATGTCTCTTTCGAGACATGAGTGACTGGGCAGAAGATTTTTCTGCAAAAAGTTGCCATTTACTTTCTGCGGTAGACTGGTTGCAAACCAAGGCTATAGAACCCAATCTGCCCAGCTATTTAACCCATAGCTGAAGGGGGGAGAGACGGATTAATACCTTTCGAAAGGGTATTTGCGCGTTAGTGCATGCAACTGAATTACCAAAAATACATTTTTGAAAAAATGTGTCAGTGAACTCTCTTCTTTTTTTCTAGCAAAATTTTCCTGTCTCTTAATACTCTGCTCATCTTCTGAAATGCGTTCTTGACTATTCCAATTCGCCTTCGTATCTCAGTGTCACACTTTCCGTCTGCCACAATTACACTTCCCAAGTAGTTAAATTTTTGTACTTGCTTGATTTTAGTATCCCCAACCTGTAATTGCGATTTTGGGCTGCTCCGTTTGCTGATGACCATACATTCGGTTTTCTTGTAATTTATGTGTAGTCCTTTCTTTCGACTTTCTTTGTCTACCTTTTTAGCAGGTCTTGTACTTGTCTTTACGTGCACTGTATCATCTGCGTATCTTATATTGTTCAGATTGTGATCACCAACGGCGAATCCTGGCATAACTTTTACGGTCCTCAGAATACTGAACTTGAAAACCAATTTTCCTGAAAGCTTCTTTTAATCGAAAGATTACATAGAAGTCAGCCAAAAGCAGTAAAGGTTGTCAGTACATCAATGACAAATTTTTCCTTATAAAGAAATGTCTAATATTAACATTACTTCTTCTTTTTCTATGTGCCCTGTCCTTTCAGGACGTAGGCGATCATGACTTTCCACGTCTCCCTATCCCTTGTGGCTCTTAGTATGTTTTCTCTTACACCTCGCAACCTCCGTTCCGTCATCCACCTGATCAGACATTTGAAATATGTTATCCGCTGCTATCCTTTGTCTCTTTTTCCGTCTATCTGGCCTGTCAGTATCAGGTTCTCCAAGCCCTCCTTCCTCATTGCATGTCCCAGGAACTTCAGTTGTCTCTTCCTGATGCTTACTATTAATTTTCTTTTCGTTGCCATTCTTTCCAACACCTCATCGTTGCTTGCATGCACAATCCACGATATCCTCAGCATCCTTCTGTAGAACCACATTTCCGCTACTTCGAGTTTTTTCCTTATTTTCGATGATATTGTCCAGCATTCACTGCCGTATTGAAAAACTGGCATCACATAGCAATCTAGCATTCTCTTCTTTGTTTCTAGTGAAATTTTCCTGTATTAGTACTTTACGCAGCTTCTGGAACGCGTCCTTTGCCATGCCAATTCGCCTTTGGATCTCTGTGTCGCACTTTCCATCTCCTGTTAGAACATTTCCTATGTATTTAAATTTTGTACTTGTTTGATTCTAGTATCTCTCATCCGTATTTGGCATTTTGGGTTGCTCTTTTTACTGATGACCATGCATTCGGTTTTCTTGCAGTTTATTTGTAATCCTTTTTGTCACTCTCCAGAGCTACCTTCTGTAGGAGGTCTTGTAGTTTTCTTTCCATGTCTGCAATCAGCACTGTATCATCTACATACCTTATGTTGCTCAAATTGTGGCCTCCAATAACAACTCCTGGTGTTGCATCTTGGATCCTCAAAATATTCTCGCTGTACAAGTTGAACAGATCCGGTGAAAAGATACATCTCACAAATACCGTTAACATAAAACAGAATGATCTCTCGTGAGCAAGAGAGACTTCCTAAGGTAATTGGTGACATCAGAATCAAATAGATATTGAACTTTAATTATCTGAACAGGGAAACGGAAAAAGTTGCGGAGATCCGAAACTGTATCAGAATAGCCAAAAAGATCCAACCAGGTACTAATCAAAGTATTATGTGTAACTAGCAGTATAGCCCGGCGTTGCTCGGGTGTAATGAAAGCTCGAAAACTAATCCATGGTCCTGGAGCTCAGACTCAGCCTAAAGAATATTTGTGTGAATTTTGGTAAGAATCGGATAAAAATTGTGGATTTGTATAAAGAACATACAGACAGATAAACAGACACACACACAAACATCTTACCTTTTATATATATATATTATCAATTTTCTGCACTATTGTAAGAACTGCAACCTTGAAACTTCTGAATATCGTTTCTTTTGTGTTTGTCTATGAGTGTATGAAATTTGATTAAAATCGGACCACTCCTTCTATAACCCGATTTTTTCGATTATCGATTTTCGATATTTATCGGGGGTACCTCGACACAAAACCTAGCTAAAAACACTCGCAGATGCTTATAAATGTGTAAATTTTCAAGAAAATCGGTTCAGCCGTTTCGGAGTCTATAGGTACCGGACACACATACATACTGACACACACACAGACAAAGTTCCATTTATAAATAAGTTTAGATATTATGATTACCATTACTACTGATAAGACTCGAACTTCCTCGTTTTTTTTTTTCCTTTTCTCTACTGCCTGAGCTAAACCAGAGAGTCGGCAAGCAGGTCTTGTTATTCAGTGGTTTTCTCTTTTCTTTTTTACTTTTAAAGGAAAATTCAGTAACACCTCTTTTTGGTCATCGATTATTATCAATGCAATTGTGAACCGTAAATTTAATAATATTCATCAGCTAATTTGCGTTGAACAACTGATGCGTGTTAAAATCCTCACAGTATTTAGAATTGTTTCATTTATCGCTAACATTTTCTGTTGAGATTTACAAACTCATCGGTTCGTTCAATTTCACAAAACAATCGATGAAATTTGAATAAGCTGATTTATTTTGAAAAATATTTCGACAAAAACCCTACTTAGCGCTTAAATAATTTAATTTAATTTAATCTAATTTTATAAAAATCCATAGTAAACAATATTTTTAATAGATTTTTTTCTTTTCAGCAACAAAGAACAAATTCTTATGATTTCTTACTCGTGAGCATGAAACATACAACTGGAATTGCGTAAATATTTATTTCTGGAGCCAAATTTCAACTTATTCAAGCGTTTGGTCTTGTGGTTTGATTATCAGTCAATTAAGTGCCATAAGTGAAACACGCTTGGGCGATCATGTCTCGAAAGAAACATGACTGACTGGGCAGAAGATTACCCGCAGTAGATTGCCATTGATTTCTGCGGTAGACTGGTGGCCAGCCAAGGATATAGAACCCAATCTGTCCTGTTATTTAACCCATAACTGGAAGGAAAAGACAGATTAATACCTTTCTCAAAGGTATTTGCGCGTAAGTGAATGCAATCAATTCAACTGGAATTCAAACTCGGCCCCCCCGATTTCTCGTTCCGAGCCGATATCCACTGCGCTACAACTGTTTGATTATAGTCTTCTCAAATGCACGGCAAACTGGAAACTGGAGTTTTGTATATAAAAACATAAAGAAAAGATATTGAAGCCATAGGGAGCTGGTTAATGTTTATTTAATTCGGCCTTGTGTCAGACTTAACCGAAATTCCGACAGCTTACAGGTTTATCCAGAATAATCATCATCAGAATGTTTTCATCATCAGAAGGTTGTTGTCAGTTAGAATGTGTAAATTAGTGTAGAAGCGTGGAATAATAAAATATACATTTTTATGTTAAAATAGAAACTCATTAAAAGGAAATGAATAACAAGAATTAATAGAAATTAATATTCAGTTAGAAACATTATTAAGAAGTTAAGAGTTGAGTTCATGTTCAATGAGAAAGTTAAGGAATTCAAGCTTTGTAGAAAATGTTTGTAGTAGTAATTGTTAAAAGAGTATATGCGTACATACGTATGTATGTGCTTTTTTTTTTTTTTTTTTTGGTAGGAATGTCTTTAGATGGAGAAGAAGAAGTAAAAGAAGGCAAGAGAAAGAGAACAAGGTGCGACCTGACTTTTTCTCCGAGTCGATTTGAAGTTGAAGTTACATTTTAGTTGTTTTATCTCGCGGCTTCCATCTAACCGACTGACTGACGCTGACCGGGGCCTTTTATAGGATTCAGATTTTTTGCACTTGATCGCGAAGTTCCTTTTGGTCTTGCAAGTCACTCCCATTGGTCAGCAAATCAGTTTAACACCTATTTGCGAAATCGGGTTACGACTTTTTCGTTAAGCACATGGTCAATCCCTTTTCTATTTGGGAAAAACCAGGATTTCACACGTCATTGCGAATATTTGTAAAAGTGAAGAAGGTTGATTTTAATTCTTAATTTCTTGTCTCACTACAATATCCAAAAACAATATTGCATTTTTATTAAATAAGTATTTGTTATTTTAATCATTGAATTGTTTTAATAGTGGGAGTATTTTGTATGTTAAATAATAAACTTTTTAATTTTCCCCCAAAAAATAAATGCAAATTTATTGTATTAAGCTACCCACCCTAGTAAAGCCAACTGTATTTTGTGCCCTCTTATTTGTAACTCTCTCCTAAATCTGGTTTTGATTTGTCAATGCATGACCATTTTAGATAGTGCGACGAACGGATGGAAGTCACAGAATCATATATATATATATATATATATATATATATATATATATATATATATATACACACACACACACACTAGCGAGCATAAAGATCAGAACGATGTTAAGAAAATGTCTAAATGTGAAATAACTTTATTTTAAAGCTTCATAGAACATTTTATCAAGGGAAAATAAAGAAATAAAGGGAAATTATAGAATTCCAAAATATAAAGCTCAATAAACTTATTTTGATAAAGTTATAAGAATAATTATATAATATTCGAAAAATAGATGATCAAAAATTATGTAAAAAATGTTCAATAATGCAAAATAATTATTAAATTTTATGGATTTATTTAATCGTTCTGAAGTTTTTGATCATCTATTTTTTTTCGAAGGTTATATAATTATTCTTATAACTTTTTTCGAAATAAGTTTATTGAACTTTATATTTTGGAATTGTATAATTTACTTTTATATCCTTTTTTATCCTTGATAAAATGTTCTTTGAAGCTTAAAAATAAAAAGTTAATTCACATTTAGATTTTTTCTTAACATCGTTCTGATCTTTATGATCGCTACTGTAGATAAATCAGATTAACTAATGGTTGATTCATTGATGCGTTCAGATGAACCTTCTGGACGTTGACTAGTTGAGGAAGCCCTCAGTCTAGTGAGGCCGTGTCATTACCACTACATATATACCGCCAATCGATATTTATTGTAGTTACAGTCTCCTGATTGAACTTCTCACTGGCGGTAGTTCTGGGTATGACGATAAACTCCATCCGGCAGCAAACCCCCTGACTTGAAGATTGAACGGTTTGAGGAGTTTGAAACCACACTATAGTAGCTGTTGCTCCAAGGTCCACCCTGACACGGAGTTGGAGCAGCATTTAGAGTCCCAGCTATGGGCAAATAGGGAAACTTTCCAAAAAGCAAAAGACTACGAAAGTATAAAATATATTTTGATAGTAAAGATACTGGCAATACACTTTTATATTAAGAAATTATGAACCATACATATTTATAGTAAAATTACTAACAAAAAAGTTTTAAAGCAAAATGACCAAAAATACATTTTATAGTAGAATTACCAACAATATGCGGTTGTGGTGCAATGGATGTCGGATCATGATAAGAAATCAAAGAGCCGAGTTCGAATTCTAGTTGAATTCGATGCATTCACTTACGCACAAATACTCTTGGGAAAGGTATCAATCCGTTGCTTCTCGCCCTCTCCCCAACTGCGAGTTAAACAGAAGGACATATCGAGTTCTGTAGCATTTGTGGGCAACCAGTCTACCACAGAGAGTAATGGCAACCTACTACAGAAAAATCTGTCTTGTCAGTCGTCTCTTTTGAGACATGATCGCCCAAGCGAGTGTCACGTATGTCACTTGACTGACCAACAATACATTTTATAGCAAAAGAACCAACAGTACATTTTATTTGTAGTTAAAGGCATACAATTACATCTAAGATATATTTATTTAAAGCCATAACATTGTGTAAAAAACTACTTAGATTTCGATATTAAAGAACCCGTAGACCTTGATATGCTGCTAGACAAAATCGATAAACCAACCAACATCATTGGTGTAAGCATCAAACCCCCCCCCTTACAGAAGTTTGCCTGCATAATTCATTGCCGTAAACGATGAACAAAAGAGGCATTGTTTACTGCTTTGTTGATTAAAAACTATTACAATACCGCCGAATCGAGAAAGAGCTATCGATCGGTCAGTCCTTGTCTACGGCTATATCGTGTAGAATGCACCGGTTACCGTCAGATCACCGAAGTGAAGCAACATCGAGACCTGGTCAGTACTTAAATGGGTGACCAGGTGCTGTAAGCATAAGCATAAGCTTAAGCGTAAGCATAAGCATAAGCATAAGGATCAAGAATGGTCCTCCGGGTTTGGAGGCTTGGGGGTTGGGTGCTGGGCTAACAACCCTACCCCATAAAAACAGTTTGTTACAGAAACAGCAACCAAAAGTTGCTGCCCTATGCACTATTTTGTGTGATGGATAAATGATGATGAAAATACCACCAGATGTAGATATTGCTATCCGCGGATTTAGTCAGTTAAGTGCCATACGTGATACACGCTTGGGCGATCATGTCTCGAAAGAGACATGACTGACTGAGCACAGGATTAACCCGCAGTAGGTTACCATTACTTTCTTCGCTAGACTGGTTGCCAGCCATAAGGTATTTACGCGTAAGTGAATGCAATGAATTTAACTGGAATTCGAACTCGGATCCCTGATTTCTCGTTCCGAGCTGTTATCTACTGCACCACAACGCACATCCTATCTACCTGCATTACCTGTGTATTACGATGTCCCATCAACATGTAAGCGGTAATAACTCTTCATTGGTTCCTTTTCTTTATTATCTACGTATTACCATTTCCCATCAGAATATGGACGATCATGACTCTCCACAGATTCCTTTTTTTTATTATCTGTGAATTGCTATGTTTTTGGTAAAGATATTAAGTTGGGTTCCCAATTTGGAAGTCGGGGTTTTTATTCTCTCAGACTGGTTGCCACTCAAGTCTACAAAGCCAAGTCTTCCTTGCTATAAACCCCATAGCTAAGTACCTATTATGTAGCTGTCTCGAAATTTGTCTACATTTCTGAGATGAGATATGTTAACTATTTACAATATTTACATTGTTCACATTGTTGTCCTCATTTTCACTGTCACATTCAAGACGTTTTGGCCGTTGTACGCTCCGGCATTTTTCTTAATCAGTCTATATTTTCTGAGATGAGGTATTTAACTATTTAACGCTATTTACATTGTTCAGACCGTTGTCCATATCTTTATTGTCGTATTCATGACGTTTCTGCCGTTGTACGATCCGGCCTTCTTTTGTGGTAACTCCTTGGACGACCTTCATTTTTTTTCCTGTGGCTCCAACTACATGAATTTAAGTGTGCTACTAGATTGGCAGTTGGGTCTCACCGTTTCACTGTTAAACTAGCTAGATGCAACACTCAAATAGTTTTTTCTCATACTTCAGACTACTGGAATTCCTTTTCTAATTTCTTGCTTCTCTGATAACTAGAATTTTCAAAAATTTAAATCCAAATTCAATGGCCATTTTCTGTCTTTTTGAACACTGTTCATTTCTGTCCTTAATCATCACTATTCTCAGTGTTCTCTTTGTCTTTCAGTGCCTCTAAATCTTTGTGTACTGGTGGCATTCCTACCTTGCTGGGGGTGAAATGATTACAGCGAATTTCAATTTTAAAAAAATTATATGTCATGACGTTTCCTAGATATTAAATAAAAGAGTCTGTGGAAATGAATCATAAGCAAGAAGATAATATCTAAACTTATTTATAAATGGAACTTTGTCTCTGTGTGTGTGTGTGTGTGTATGTGTGTGTGTGTGTGTGTGTGTGTGTGTGTGTGTGTCAGTTACCTATAGACTCCGAAACGGCTGAACCGATTTTCTTGAAAATTTACATAGTTGTTCTATAAGCGCCTGCGAGTGTACTTAGCTAGGTCTTGTGTCGAGGTACTCCCTATCAGTCAGTTAAGTGAGATACGCTTTGGCGATCATGTCTTTTTCGAGACTGCGGGATAATCTTCTGCCCAGACATTTATGTGTTTTTTGAGACATGATCGCCCAAAGCGTGTATCATGTATGGCACTTGATTGATACACACTTGGGTGATCTTCTAACTGACTAGAATGAAGATCTTCTTGCTGTCGATTTTTGGATGATATTAGCGAAATCTTAGAAGTGTCTATAGTGTCTAATCAGCTCTCTATTTTTGGACAAGGATATGGATTTATTACGGGTATGGATAAACACGGATAATCATTGTAAGATCTAAAAACGGACAAAAGTCAAATTGACGGTCATTACTTTATGCCGTAGAGCGAAGGCGAACCGACGCTATAGAACCCAATCTGTCCAGCTATTCAACCACTAGATAGAGGGAGATGACATGGGTTAATATATTTCCAAAGAGTATTTGTGTGTAACTGGATATAAACGAAGGCTGGAAGGTGAACAGGTGAATTAGAACAGATGGTTTAATACCTTTTCCTAATGTATTTGTGTGTAAGTGAATTAAACAAATAGAGGAGCAAAAAGAGATGGATTAATACATTTCCGAAGAGTATTTGTGAGTAAGGATCTGGGTTGTGGTGCAGTGGATATCGGTTCGGAACGAGAAATCGGGGAGCCGAAGTCGAATACTAGTTGAATTCCTTGCATTCATTTACGCGGAAATACCCGTAGGAAATGTATTAATCCGTCTCTTTCCTCCAGTTATGGATTAAATAACAGGATAGATTGGGTTCTATAGCCTTGGCTAGCGACCAGTCTACTGCAGAAAGTGATGGCAACATACTGCGGAATAATCTTGTGCCCAGTCAGTAATGTCACTTTCGAGACATGATCGCCCAAGCGTGTATCACGTATGGCACTTGAGTGACTTATTTGCGTGTAAATGGATGAAATAATTCCTGGAGAGAGAAGATATAGATGAATACCTTTTCCATAAATATTTGTGTGTAAGTGAATGGAATTAATGTTGGAGGAAGAAGAGATTAATTAATACCTTTTTCAAGGGTATTTGCGTGTGAGGAATGAAACGAATGCTGGAGGGAGAACAGATGGATTAATGCTTTTTCCACATGTATTTCCGTGAAGTGAATGAAACGAATGCCAGAGGGAGAACAGATGGATTAATGCTTTTTCCACATGTATTTCCATGAAGTGAATGAAACGAATGCTGGAGGGAGAACAGATGGATTAATGCTTTTTCCACATGTATTTCCGTGAAGTGAATGAATCGAATGCTGGAGGGAGAACAGATTGATTAATGCTTTTTCCACATGTATTTCCTTGAATTGAATGAAACGAATGCCAGAGGGAGAACAGATGGATTAATGCTTTTTCCACATGTATTTCCATGAAGTGAATGAATCGAATGCTGGAGGGAGAACAGATGGATTAATGCTTTTTTCACATGTATTTCCGTGAAGTGAATGAATCGAATGCTGGAGGAAGAACAGATGGATTAATGCTTTTTCCACATGTATTTCCGTGAAGTGAATGAAACGAATGCTGGCGGGAGAACAGATGGATTAATGCTTTTTCCACATGTATTTCCGTGAAGTGAATGAAACGAATGCCAGAGGGAGAACAGATGGATTAATGCTTTTTCCACATGTATTTCCGTGAAGTGAATGAAACGAATGCCGGAGGGAGAACAGATGGATTAATGCTTTTTCCACATGTATTTCCGTGAAGTGAATGAAACGAATGCCGGAGGGAGAACAGATGGATTAATGCTTTTTCCACATGTATTTCCGTGAAGTGAATGAAACGAATGCCGGAGGGAGAACAGATGGATTAATGCTTTTTCCACATGTATTTCCGTGAAGTGAATGAAACGAATGCCGGAGGGAGAACAGATGGATTAATGCTTTTTCCACATGTATTTCCGTGAAGTGAATGAAACGAATGCTGGAGGGAGAACAGATGGATTAATGCTTTTTCCACATGTATTTCCGTGAAGTGAATGAATCGAATGCTGGAGGGAGAACAGATGGATTAATGCTTTTTCCACATGTATTTCCGTGAAGTGAATGAATCGAATGCTGGAGGGAGAACAGATGGATTAATGCTTTTCCCACATGTATTTCCGTGAAGTGAATGAAACGAATGCTGGCGGGAGAACAGATGGATTAATGCTTTTTCCACATGTATTTCCGTGAAGTGAATGAAACGAATGCCAGAGGGAGAACAGATGGATTAATGCTTTTTCCACATGTATTTCCGTGAAGTGAATGAAACGAATGCTGGAGGGAGAACAGATGGATTAATGCTTTTCCCACATGTATTTCCGTGAAGTGAATGAAACGAATGCTGGAGGGAGAACAGATGGATTAATGCTTTTTCCACATGTATTTCCGTGAAGTGAATGAAACGAATGCTGGAGGGAGAACAGATGGATTAATGCTTTTTCCACATGTATTTCCGTGAAGTGAATGAAACGAATGCTGGAGGGAGAACAGATGGATTAATTCTTTTTCCACATGTATTTCCATGAAGTGAATGAAACGAATGCTGGCGGGAGAACAGATGGATTAATGCTTTTTCCACATGTATTTCCGTGAAGTGAATGAAACGAATGCTGGAGGGAGAACAGATGGATTAATGCTTTTTCCACATGTATTTCCGTGAAGTGAATGAAACGAATGCCGGAGGGAGAACAGATGGATTAATGCTTTTTCCACATGTATTTCCGTGAAGAGAATGAAACGAATGCCGGAGGGAGAACAGATGGATTAATGCTTTTTCCACATGTATTTCCGTGATGTGAATGAAACGAATGCCGGAGGGAGAACAGATGGATTAATGCTTTTTCCACATGTATTTCCGTGAAGTGAATGAAACGAATGCCGGAGGGAGAACAGATGGATTAATGCTTTTTCCACATGTATTTCCGTGAAGTGAATGAAACGAATGCCGGAGGGAGAACAGATGGATTAATGCTTTTTCCACATGTATTTCCGTGAAGTGAATGAAACGAATGCCGGAGGGAGAACAGATGGATTAATACTTTTTCCACATGTATTTCCGTGAAGTGAATAAAACGAATGCTGGCGGGAGAAAACATAGTTTAATACCTCTTCCAAGAGTATTTGAGTGTAAGAGAAAGAAAAGAATGCTGGAGAGAATTGAGAAAGATCAATACCTTTTCCAAAGATATTTTTGCGTAACTAAATGAAGCAAATACTGGAGGGAGAAGAGATGGATTAATAATCCTCCAAGGATATATTTATGTATGTGAAAGAAACGAATGTTGGAGGAAGACTAGATGAATTAATCCCTCTTCCACAGATATTTGTGCGTAACTTAATGAAACAAATACTGGAAGAAGAGAGGGATTATTACTCCTCCAGGGATATATGTATGTATGTGAAAGAAACGAATGCTGGAGGAAGACTAGATGAATTAATACCTTTTCCAAAGATATTTGTGCGTAAGTGAATGAAACAAATGCTGGAAGAAGAGAGGGATTAATACTCCTCCAGGGATATATGTATGTATGTGAAAGAAACGAATGCTGGAGGAAGACTAGATGAATTAATACCTTTTCCAAAGATATTTGTGCGTAAGTGAATGAAACAAATGCTGGAGGGAGAAGGGATGGATTAATACTCTTCCAGGGATATATGTATGTATGTGAATGAAACGACTGCTGGAGGGAGACGAGATGGATTAAAAGAGATGGATTAATATCTTTCATATCATTTATGCAAGAATGAAACTAATTAGACGGAAATTCGAACTAGGCTCTTTTGATTTCTTGTTCCGTGCCTATATCAATTACAGAACAATGTCTGATTCTTCTTCTTCTATGTGCCCTGTCCCTTCAGGACGTAGGCGATCATGGATCTCCACGTCTCCCTATCCCTTGTGGTTCTTAGTATGTTTGCTCCTGTTGCTCCTGGCAACCCCCGTTCCGTCATCGACCTGATCAGGCCCTGCAAATATGTTATCCGCTGCCTTCCTCTGTCTCTCCTTCCTTCTATCTGACCAGTCAGTATCAGGTTCTCCAGGCTTTCCTTCCTCATTGCATGTCCCAGGAACTTCAGTTGTCTCTTCCTGATGCTCAGCATCAATTTCCTTTTTGTTGCCATTCTTTCTAACACTTCGTCGTTGCTTGTATGCTCAGTCCACGATATCCGTAGCATCCTTCTGTAGAACCACATTTCGGCCGCTTCCAGTTTTGTCCTCATTTTCGATGATATTGTCCAGCATTCACAGCCGTACTGAAGAACTGACATCACGTAGCAGTCTAGCACTCTTTTCTTCGTTTCTATTGAGATCTTCCTGTGTGTTAGTATTTTGCTCATCTTCTGGAACGCGTCCTTTGCCATGCCAATTCGCCTTCGGATCTCCGTGTCGCACTTTCCATCTCCTGTTAGAACACTTCCTAGGTACTTAAATTCTTGGACTTGTTTGATTCTGTTATCCCCCACCTGTATTTGGCATTTTGAATGCCAAAAAAATGTCTGATTACTTGGCTTTAAACATAAAAGTAAAGCTTCAATATCTTAATCTGGAAAAAAAAAAGAGAAGAGACGGAAGCTATTCTAACCGAACATCTTGTGGCCTCAGTGGGATTCGAATTTTTCCCATATTTTTGTTTTTCATTTCTAGTCCTTTTCATGCTAAAAATCTGACTAAAATAACACTATATACGCCGCATAAACTGGGAGTGAATGAAGAAAAAAAAAAAAAGAAAAAGCAAGGTAAGATCTTAGGGGCTGCTAGTTTAAAATCAGGAAATATTCGATTTCGACTTGTCGCATCGATCCGTCGTCGAAGAGGGAAAATCAAATCAACGCTCCTGAACTCTGCCCACTGAACTTCCACGTGCAGGTGGCTTCTTCCGTGTTTCAAGTGTTTTATCCGCACCCTTACGGCACCTTGCTCGTTGCAGCATGAACTGCCATAGGAGACGCATTCAGTCAAGTGGGACAGAAGGAAGGGAAAATTGTGTGCTCTCACTTGAACGCCTCCAGGTGTTCGGAAAACAAACTAACAAGAGAATTTATGCATACAGCTCACTGGTTAAGGCATAAAATTAACGATTTGAGGTTCCGAAGCAAATTCCGCATTAGTGAAACGCGTTAAGAACTAAAATATTAAAGGGACTATCTTTAAAAGAAAACCTTTAATATTATATTCACTAAAATGATTCCTGCTGGCATTTTTGGATGATATTAGCGAAATCTTAGAAGTGTCTATAGTGTCGAACCAGCTCTCTATTTTTGGACAAAGATATGGATTTATTACGGGAATGGATAAACACGGATAATCATTGTAAGATCTCACTTTAAACATACTAAATTAAATTTAGTATGTTTAAACCCAGGCAAAAGTCAAACTAACGGTCAGGTCACACTTAGATAAACCACACATTAAAGCAGACTGATATGATCAGACCAGAAGAAGGTCCCAACTGTAAATCACACATATATACACAATAAACACACACGCACACACACACACGCATACATGCTCTAACACACTTACACACATTCACACACACATACATACATGCTCTAACACACTTACACACACACACACATGCTCTAACACACTTACACACACAAGCACACAATTCAATTAATGATAGCAGCAGCAGCAGCCAAGAATGACCATTCCTTCAAAGGCCAGGAACACACTCGGACATACAGACATACGCTCTTCTGCCATTCTGAAGATGAGATTTTGATCTCGAAATATTAATGTATAATAAGGTAATACCCAAAAACTTCTTTACCTTCTTTTATTTTACTAAACGCTTTGTGACAGCCTTCAAGGCCTAACCATATACCTAATATACACAATGCTTCAAGCAAATTACGAAACTTTACTAAATTAAATTTATTTTGGAAAAATTTATTTTGGAGAATTTCTTTTTCTTTTTTCTTTTTTTTTTTTGTAATTTTGATGAAGTTTAAAGACAAGACATAAGATACGAAAAAAGTTTGATTGAAATCGCTTAACTTTCATCTGAAATTTAATTAACAATATTTTTTAATCATTTCACCCCAGTCGAGGCGATAAAGGGACGAGTTATTATGGAGAAAGGTCAACAAAAGAACAGGATTCAAGGAGACAGAAGAAGACGCTTGATATAGCATTTAATTTATTAAGGATCAAAACTGATTAAAAAAACAAGTAGCCTAAAGAGGAAAAAAGTGCGATAGGAGAAACTGTTGACATAGAACTTACGGTTGCATCTAGAAAATTCAACTGTAAAATTATGTGACCTAAATACCATCTAGTGCTGCACTTAAAGTCATAAAGTCGATGAACAACTAGCATGAAAATATTTATAACAAAGACCCAGAGAAGCTGCATTACGGCTGTAGGAAGCAATTGAAACCGAGATGCCAGGTCAGGACTGATAACATTACATATTCTTCCTTGGATTTTATCAAGCAGTAGAGATGTGACAGAATATTCAATGATTGCATAAATGGCAGACTTATAAATGTCTAATATAGATTTAGGCGAAAAAACTGTTTTAGTTAACTTTTTAAATCTACTCTTGAACGTCAGTCAATTAAATACCATACGTGATACACGCTTGTGCAATCATGTCTCGAAAGAGACATGACTGACTAAGCGGAAGATTTTCCCGTAGTAGGTTGCCATAAATTTTTATAGTAGACTGGTGGCCAACCAAGGCTATAGAATCTAATCTGTCCTGCTATTCAACCCATAGCTGGAAAAAGAACAGAAGGATTATATTATATTAATAAGTAGTAGTTAGTGGGGGATCAGTTTATTACTTCATAACAATAGAAAACTGATCCCCCCACTTTATGTCTAGTAGACGCTTTAATTTTGTTTCTATTATATTCAATCAGTCAGTTAAATGCCATACGTAATACACACTTGGGCGATTAGAGACATGACTGACTGGGCAGAAAATATTCTTGAAGTAGGTTGCCATTGCTTTCTGAGGTAGATTGGCTGCCAACCAAGGCGATAGAATCCAATATTCCCTGATATTTAACCCATTGCTGGAGAGAGAAACGGCGTATAAATTTCTTTCCCAAGGCTATTTGCGCGTAAGTGAATGGAGCGAATTCAACTGGAATTCGAACTCGGATCTCCAATTTCACGTTCCGAGTCGATGTCTACAACACGCATTTTAGTTAAATGTGCATATAACTATATATTATAATTTAATGCAAAAGTTACAAGCACTATGCCAGCATAATATTTACAACATTTAGTGATGTATTTAAATTCTATTTTTACTTGCAAAAACAAACACTGTGCAAAATTTTCAAGCTTTAGTTTTGATTGATTGATTGATTTTTGGCGGTTTATCAACCCTTTCACAAACAAAAAATATTCTTACAGTCCAAAATAGGTTTGTGAACCGAAACCTATTTTGGACTGTAAGAATATTTTTTGTTTGTGAGTGAAAATTGCATTGACAATTTTCTGCAGGTAATTGGGTGGTTTTGAACTCAATCGAGGCTGGATAGTAAAGATTGAGTAGCGCCAGACCAGATGTTGCAGCAATACACCATCATTATTCTGATTTGACTCTTAGCAGCGGGATTAAGTTATTTTCTGGACTGATACAATGAAGCGACCACTTTTTCAGACATCGATGGTAAGATTATACGCGTTTCATTCGAGGCCGGTAGTAACTTCTCAACTCCGTAGTCGTTCGAATTAACGATCCTTTTAGAGACTAAGATATCAGTCAGGGTTTGTGCAGGTTTAGGATCTGCTCTGTGGTTATGAAATGTCAGTAATTTAGTTTTGGATGTATTGAATCATAATAGCCAGTTTTTCCTCATTGAACTGTGGGAATTAGTTCAGAGAAATCAGGTGACAGGTAGATGTCATTAAGAAATTTAGTGGTGCACCCACACACTGTGATATATTTACAAAGGATCTGGGAGTGTTCTTGCGTAGATTGTTAATATAAATCAGAAAGGAGGAGAGACCCCTGAAAGACACCAGCATTGATCTCATGTGACATAAACGATTGGCCATTAACGACATTATTCATCGACCTGCCGGACTTGATCACTGAGAGAACTCTCTCGGATATTCCATGGTCGGCCAGTTTGTGTAGCAACGCTCCTTTATCACGCCTTCGTGCTATCAAAGGCGATCACCCTCGAGAGATTTTTATCATCACTGGTAATTTTCTAAGCGCAGCTTGGATATGGCACAAGGCCGAATCAAGCCGAATCAAGCCGAATCAAGAGCTTCACTGATCCTAGACGGATAACACTGGTCAACAACAAAAGAAATTTGAATTATTTTTTTAGTTAATTTTAAGGCGCTGAAACTGAATATGAACTTGCTTTTTCTTGGTTAGCTACCGTTTTTGCTCTACAAAAACGCTTCATGTTTGGGAAAAAAAGCATTTTTTCTGGGGGGGGGGGGGGAATGCATTTTTTTATTATTTTATATACAGAGTGTCCATAAAGTCGGTGTGTATCGCACATACAAATAAATTTATACATTGTACATGAACTTTATGGACACCCTGTATTATATTTGCCGATGGCAATATTCCTCAATATAAAATCATAGAAACCTCTTAATTCCTATTTAAACCAACAAATACTGGTCTGCTTATTTAGAAATGCAATTTCTCAATAACTATAAGCCTTTAAAAATAACAGGATTGTATATACCAGGATGAAAAAAGTATTTTTATCAAATCATTTGATAAACTTAAAGCAGAAATAAAACCTTCATGGACATAATAACTATAGTAAACATTTTCTCTTTCTTGATTGTCAGTCATTGTTATTTAAGTCATTTTTGATACCCCAGCTGTAGTCAGCCAATCTTTCATTTGTCTCACCGCTCCTGGTTGCGCTCTTCTGTTGTTTTGATATCCTGATGGACTCGTTCTCCTTGCTCGTCACTCACACCGTCTCAATTATCCGGAAATTTACTTAGCTGGCTATGTAACAAATGAACTGTAAGACTCGTGTTATGGCTGACATAAACTGATCGGCTTACCTGAATGTTGATGTGTTTTCTACGACCTTTATTAACTAGATATTGCGACCAGCCAAGATCGTAAATTGATCTTTTTTCCAAAAATGAGCAATTTCAGTACAGCAAAAATAGTAGCTAACTATGAAAATCTAAGGTCATTTTAGGAATCAGTACCATCAAATTAGCTAAACAATCGTGTTTTGTTTCTTGGCACTAAAAATTGTGTTGATTATTGTAATACCTCGGACATCAGCAGTGGACATATGAGAGCGAAAACAATATTGTTTCTTGCTCGGGAGTTTGTTTTTGTTGAAGTATTAAATAACTTTTCTGTCTTGTTCAAGAGTTGTTTAATAACAATCAGGAGGCGGATATAGTGATATTCTGAAAGGAACAAGGGCTCATCTACATTCTGGCACACCGGATATGCACTAGACGACTTCCGTTGGCATGAGAAACATTTCTTCATTAAACCGCGTTTAAACAGCTAGAGAAATTTCTGGAACACAGTTCTTCCGAACCACATTTTAGCGGGACCAGTATATATATATATATATATATATATATATATATATATATATATATTATTATTATTATTATTATTATTATTAAGTAGTATCATCGGTAATTTGTAAGGTAAATTCCGATGAGAACTCAATGTTAGAATTTAACAGAAAAATAAATTAGAAAAAATTACAAATTCATTGGTGATAATTTATTTCGAGAATATTTTAAAGAGATGATGATCTTTTATCATTTTTTTTTAACAAAAATCATATTTGCTTTAAAAGATATAACTCTTGACAGACTAAAAGTTTTTCACAAAAAAAAAAAATTGTAAAACTTTTGGTCTAACGAGAGTTATATTTTTTTAATGGAAATATGATTTTTATAAAAAATTTGTATAAAAGTTCATCATCTCTTTAAAATATTCTCGAAATAAATTATCACTAATGGATTCGTTAATTTTTCCAGTTTATTTTCATTACATATATATTTATATTCAGAGTGGGAAAATGATATGTGTGTGTGTGTGTGTGTGTGTGTGTGTGTGTGTGTGTGTGTGTGTGTGTGTGTGTGTGTGTGTGTGTGTGTGTGTGTGTTGTATGAAATCGATTTGATTATATGGAATAATGTATATTTAATAAATCAAATTTCACAGTTGTTTTTTTTTTTTGATTTCTTCCCAAGGAAGGCGATGAAGCTATTAAGACGCAAAGGGAGACTGAGCAAAAGTTACCCAGAAGGACAACAACAAAAAAAAAACAGGATTCAAGGAGACGATTGATGTTGCATTTAAATTTTCACAGATCGTAGTTGACAGGAAAGAAAGTCGTCGGAAGAAAGATCGGCAAATAAGAAAAGAAAGAGCAGAAAATATCAGAACAGAACTCACGGTTAAGTCAAAAAATTTCAACAGGCAGTAAAACGATGAGACCTAGTTGCCAATCTAGTACTGCATTTAAATCTATAAAGTCAAAACACTAAAGAAAACAGCTAATCAGAACAGTTGCAATATATATCTATATATTTTTTACCATTGCTGTTTTATAAAACAGCAATGGTAAAAAAAAAAGCTACGTTATTGCGGTGGAGAATTGATTGAAACCGAATTCACATTTAATATGTACAATTTGTCTTACCTTTGACTGTAAGGTAGGCACTAGCTGACACTTTTTCTACAGTGGTCTTGGCTATACAGGTATACAGTCCAGCATGTAACGCCTGAGCGTTGCGTATATATAAGCCTACTGGTTCACCATATGTTTCGGCCTACAAGAGAATACAATATGAAATTACTTTCTTTCTTTAAGAAATACAATCTTAAAATCAGAAACACTTCCGGTCTCAAATATCTAAACACAACATCAAAATCCACATCTTTTTCTGGCTCTATTTTTTTTTTAATTCCATGTCCCTTCAGAACTTAGGCGATCATAACTTTTTACACATTGCATTTTTTTTTTTTGTCATTGAATTGCCATGTCTTCTTGGAAAAGGCAGTTGTTTCCGATTTTTAATTCAATGTTTTCCTTTTCATAAACTGCTTGCCAATGCTAGAGAGTCCAGTCTAGCTCACAATTTAATAAAAAAAAAGAATAAATTGACTCAAGCCTTCCCTAAGGGCAGTTTTGTAAAAGCATATTTAATAGCTACAATCTCCAGGAGTTTAAATGTAAGGTCAATAGACGCCTCCTACCACACTAACTGGCATCTATTCTCTCACTCTCACCATCTAAACAACCCTCATTCTCGGTATCTTTACCCGTCTATCACCCTTCTTCTGACATTTCCTATATCTAACCATCCTTTCTCATCACTTCCCCGATCCTATGTAACCCCCTGCGCAATAGTGGCAGTGGAATGCCTTGCTCGGGGTGAAATGATAAAAAAAAAAATAGACTACCCTGGAATTTGAATTAGTTGGATAAAATACACCGGTCGACATTTTTTTATCCAAATGTTGTTGGGCAACAGGAACATGTTTTGGGGTTAATTTTTAACGCTGGTACTGAAAATCAAATCCGTTTCGCTCCATCACATCAGGTTTTTTATGTACAGATTATGGCTTTTTTGCTCAAAATAGGCCAAAATGTCTAATTTCACTGTTTTACTTACATTGTAATGTAAGTAAAACACTTGAAACGTTTTATTTTAGGTTCAAGTAACTTATCATACTGGATGTGCGTTGTGGTGCAGTGGATATTGACTCGAAATGATAAATCGGGAAACCGAGTTCAAATTCCAGTTGAATTCCTTGCATTCACTTACGCACAAATACCCTCGAGAAAGGTATTAATTCGTCTCTTCCCTCCGGTTGTAAGTTAAATAATAGGACAGTGGGTTCAATAGCCTTGGCTGGCAACAAATCTATCGCCGAAAGCAATGGCAACCTACTTGGATAATCTTCTGCCCAGTCAGTTATGGCTCTTTCGAAACATGATTGCCCAAAGAAAGAATCTTGTAATCTTCAAATTGGTTACAAGGACGTTAATTGTTGTGGATCCCGGAAATTGGGACCACACAAAATAATGAACAACAAACAGAATTTGAGATAGAAAAAAAAAGTATATTAACGTAAAGAAAAGAAACTTGAACGAGGGTTACTGGTCCAGGAATACGGGTTTAGAAAGAAGAATATATATATATATATATATATATATATATATATATATATATAATGTCTATGAAGTGAAGCCATAGTATGTTAGTGTGTCCACGTCGGAAGCAGACGGGTGCTGCGTAATAATATTCTGGCTGAGTGAAGCTCAGAGCTACTATGAACTTCTGACGGTGTATTCTCCGAGAAACCTCGGTATCTTTCGGTATCTGTCGGTATCTCTCGGATCTGAGGTTATCTGACTCTTGCTTCTATGGCAATAGTATATGTATATTCTAGACGCGTCTACTATCATGTAAAAAAGGGGAGACCACACAACATTAACATAAAGACATCCACCTTCATAGATGATATTATCCTGTGTCAACATAAAATATTGCTATGGGACGATAACAGTCACCGAATAGCAAACGCAGGTCGTTAATTTGTAATGTAATATATATATATATATATGCTTGTTTAGACGTTTTATTTTTCCAACAATCGACAAAACTAGTTAGAAATTCTTTCGGAATTAGGCAAACAAGGACCTTCGTGTCCACAAAAAAAGGAAGTTTTTTTTTCTTTTTATAACACCGCTTTTATTTTAACTATATTCTCTTTTTAGCAATACTTCTTTTTTAATGGTCCTGCACATCTTCCTGTCTTTTGTTGCACTTAATATATTTTGTTGCTTATTTCTACCAAACCTTGCTCTGCAATCCATTTGCTCAAGATAATCAAGTATGTCAGGCGCTGTTTTCCCCTCTCTCTCTTTCCCTTTAACCGCCCTGTGAATATCAGATTCTCCAAGCCCTCCTTCCTCAGTATGTGTCCAAGTGTGCAGTAAGCAAGGCAGTACTGCCACTGGTGCGCATGGGCTTACATGAAAGGAGAGTGAAAAGAAAGAGGAACAAGTTATAGGAGATGTCAGAGAATGGATAAGAGAAGGCTGAGAATACTGCTATGAAGAGGACTACGTGAGAGTAGAGCGAAATACTGGGGGTGTCGGGGAAAGGGTAAGAAGTTGGCTGAAAAATATGGAAGAGAGTTCTACAAGCGAGAAGTAGGAGACAACAATCCGTTAGCATTGATTTTAAGATTATATCTAGCCAAATCAACTGTGAGTTGATGGGACCTAGCCGCCAATCTAGTCAGTCAGTTAAGTGCCATACGTGATACACACCTGGGCGATGATGTCTCCAAAGAGACATGACTTGGCAGAAGATTATCCTGCAGTAGGTTGCCATTACTTTCTGCGGTAGGTTGGTTGCCGACCAAGGCTATAGAACCCTATCTGTCCTGTTATTTAACCCATAACTGGAGGGAAGAGACGGATTAATACCTTTCCCAATGATATTTGCGCGTAAGTGAATGCAACAAATTCAAGTGGAATTTGAACTCGGCTCCCCGATTTGTCGTTGTGAGTCGATATCTATTGCACCACAATGCACATCCGATCTAGAACTGCAATTAAATTCATTAAATCTAGGTACTATAGCGGAGAGTTCAACAGAACAATTGCCAGGAAAGTATTTATCAAAAAGGCACAGGGACGCTACATTAAGGCTAAAAAAATGACTGAAGCCGAGACGCAGAATACCGTTTGTTTTATCATTTACCTATTAACGAATTTTCTAAATCGATGTTTTTTATCGTTAGAAACGTCCGTTTAGGGAAACAGTGTTTCAAAAAGTTTTATTTCGATATGTTTTAAAAAGCTCTTTTAAAATAGTCAGTATGTTAAGTGCAAAAAAGGTGATACACGCCTTGGTCGATCATGTCTCGAAAGTGACCTGACTGACTGAGCAGAAGATTATCCCGTAGTAGGTTGTCATTGCTTTTTGCGGTAGACTGGTTGCTAGCCAAGGCTATAGAACCCAATCTGTCTTACTATTTAACCCATAACTGAAAGGAAGAGACGGATTAATACCTTTCCCAATGGTATTTGTGTGTAAATGAATGAAAGGAATTCAACTGGAATTCGAACTCGCCCTCGATCTGTCGTTCCAAGTCGATTACACTCCAACGTACATCCTATTTAACACAGAACTCTCTTATATATATAGGAAAAGGAAAATACAAATTATATATATATATATATATATATATATATATATATATAAAGTGAAACATCCTGCCATCCCCGAGAATAGAATGATCTACTTTATAAAAGACGGTAATGAGCGGTACGACGATGGAGAAAAAGTCTTAGGCATTCGCCTGACTTTTCTATGACGCTGTCAGCTCTCTGCCTTCGGGTAGAGGGCGCTCTCTGCTTCCGAGCAGAGAGCACAAACCCAGTCGTGGTTCCGCCGAAGGGTAGAACCACGACTGGGAAAAAATAGACAGACATTTTTTGGCCCGGCTATATGGCCGGGAATACCCACTATAAAATGACCATGTGTCACATCTGGCCTTGCGTGGGAAGGCTAGTAAATACGGAAAAAGTCTTAGGCAAAGTCATTCACTATTCGATAGTCGATTCCGCTCCAACCCGTGGCTTGTCTATAAGTGTATTATTGTTAATTGTACCTTAGTACAATAAATCTGTATTTATTATTCCTAGTGTGGAGTTCCCTTCTTCAACTGATCATTTCATACTGTATTCCTTTTCGAGATATATCAATATATATATATATATGAGTAGCGACTCCGAGTCACACCAAATCGGTCGAGTTTCGATCCCGGCCAGAAACAAGTGGATGTGTCTATGATGAGCTGTGATGCAGCGAAACAGGCTTGTATGTGGATGACTAATATATATGTATGGATATCGATAAAAATATATGTGCATCTGCACGCAAATGCACACGTATATAAATATTTTTTCTGTTGTTAATAAAACAATGTTCGATATAATATAACAGAGTAAACAAACAATATATTAATAAACATATTATCCGACACCTAGACAGAGTACAGAGAGACAGGAAAATCTCATGGGAAACACAGAAAAGATTTCTGGATTGCTATGTGATATCCGTACATTTGTACGGAAGTGAATGTTGGACGATTTCATCAAATGAAAGGGAATAGGTGAAAATAAAATATTCAAATGTTGAACAATTTTTGTCTTCATTTTTACTAGAAATTAAAGCTAAAAAGCGATGTTAAGAACGGCACATGAGTAAATATAATAAACATTCCTTGTCTGCTTCCTCGATGCACTAAACTCAAGTTATATGTTGCCGCAGCATTAAATGATTTCAACGCCATGATATTTCAATGAAACCTCATTAAACGACAAATAAACGCAGTCAAACAGGAATTTTAAAAAAATATCTAAATGTTAGACAATTTTTGTCTTTATTTTCACCGGAAATTAAAGTTAAAATACGATGTTTAGAATGGCTCATGATTAAACATAATAGACATTCATTGTCTGTTATATTTAACAATATATGTTTAAATAATCATCTGCTGCCTCAGTACACTATTACGAGGTCTGTCTAAAAAAGTGGTAAGACTGGGTATGCTGTGTGGGCAATGGGCATCGTCCACAGTCGGTTCTTGCCACAGGGCCAGACGATCAATCAACAAGTCTACAAAGCGATCCTACGGCATTTGCTTTGCTCAGTGTGTGAGAAGTGATGAAAGTTGTGGCAGAACAATTTACAGTTGCTTCACTGCGACAAAGCACCTGCTCACAACGCCCTCAGCATCAAGAAGAAAAAAGAAAAAAAGGCGGAAGAAAAAAAAGAAAGAAGTAGAAAAGAAGTAAGAGAAAAAAGATGAAAAAGAAAAAAGAGGAATCACAAATGAAAAAATAAGAAAAAAAGCAACAAAAAGAAAAAAGAAGAAAGAAGAAGTATGAGAAAAAGATAAAAAAGAAAAAGAAAAAAGAAGTGAAAAGGAAGAAAAAGAAGAAACAAGAAAAAAAGAGAAAAAGTAGAAGGAGAAAGAGGAAAAGGAAAAAAGAAAAAGAAAAAAGGAAAAAGAAGAAAAATGAAAAAAAGAACAAGATGGAGCAGAAGAAGAAAAAATAGAAGTTGAATAGAAAGCAAGAAAAAGAAAGATGAAGTAGAAGAAAAAAAGGAAAAAGAAGACGAAAAATGAAGAAAGATCAAGAAACGAAATAGAAGATGAAAGATGAAAAGGAAAAAGAAGAAAAAGAAAAAGATGAAAAATAAAGAAGACGATGCAAGAAGGTAAGAAGAAGAAAAAGAAAAGAAAAATAAGATGAAAAATAAGAAAAAATAAACAAAAGGAGAAAAATGAAAAGAAAAAAAGAAGAAAAATAAGAAAATATGAGAGTAGAAGAAAAAGGACGAAAAAAGACATACTTTAATTTCGAATCGAACATCAGTTTATCATTTTCAATGGATTAACTACAAATTGTTTTTCTTTAATTACAAAAAAAAAACAATTTTAGATAAACACTCAAGAAATGGTCAAATTATGGCATTTCTACGTTACTATACTGACGCGTTTCCATGTTCGAGTCTCCTTCTTCTACATAAACAATTTAAAGAACTACAAATTGAAAAGAAAATAAAAAGACTTTTTGCAAAGGAACTAACCGGTGCAAAATGGGGATTGTGCTGGATATTGATATAGTGGCCATTAAATGTCCAATATTCGGTGAGTTCGGCGATATTATCATGGGATACTCGACAAGAGAGGAAGGCCGTCTCGTTTACAATCACGTTCGTATTGACTGGCTTATGGGTGATCAGTAATTGGGCTGAAAGGAGAAAAACAAAACAAATACTAAACTGTTACAGACAGATTCCCGCTTATTTAGAGATTCTGTTTTGTTATTATCGTTCCCCACCCACAAACAAGGCAAGAACGTCACTGGTACGCAGGGGAGTTACATGAAAAACAAAAAAGTACAGAAGATGTCGGAGTAAGGATAAGAGAAAGATGGAGATAGAAGAAAGCAATAGTCGATGAATGTAAACTTTTGGTGTTTGTAGCTGTCAAGAAAGCAGGTATGTGGAATGGAGTTCCAAAAGCGGGGAGTGCGAGAGAAGAAATGGAATTACATTTGACTATTTTGACAGTAAAAGAGTGGACCTTAATGTGAATCAAGTAACAGGAGTAAATTAGTGCAATCAGGGCAAGAAATCGACTGAAGTCGTGGCGCTAATATATATATATATATATATATATATTATAATCATTTCAGGAGTGGTGCACAGAGGGTTACAGAGTAGGAAAGAACAGGGTATAAAGGATGGGAGTTTGATGGGATTTATGGAGGTAGAAGATGGCAACTGACGTTGCATTTAAACTTTTGGATCGTATCTAATCTAAATCTAATCTAATCTAAACTTATTTATAAATGGAACGTGTGTGTGTGTGTGTGTGTGTGTGTGTGTGTGTGTGTGTGTGTGTGTGTGTGTGTGTGTGTCCGTTACCTATAGACTCCGAAACAACTGAACCGATTTTCTTGAAAATTTACACAGTTGTACTATAAGTGTCTGCGAGTGTTTTTAGCTAAGTTTTGTGTCTAGGTACCCCCGATAAATATCGAAAATCGATAATCGAACAAATCGGGTTATGGAAGGAGTGGTCTGATTTTAATCAAATTTCATACACTCATAGACAAAGATATAAGAAACGATATTCAGAAGTTTCAAGGTTGCAGTTCTTACAATAGTGCAGAAAACTTGATATCGATACCAAGAAATGAAAATCTGATTTACATCCATTCATTTTTCTTTCAGTCTAGGGTTTCGCTTTAACTGGAACCAACTATTGCTTTTTAGTCTTTCGTGCCAACGTCCAAAGAGTCTGAGCTCCAGGACCATGGATTAGTTTTAAAGCTTTCGTTAAACCCGAGTAACGCCGGGCTATACTGCTAGTATATATATATATATATATATATATATATATATATATATATATATATATATATTCTTATTTTTAATTTATTTTATTTTATTTAGTTTATCGATACTTAGAGGTATCGTTAATTAGATTAACCTTATTAAATTTTTTTTTAATTCTTATATCTATTTTTTTCTCCTAAATATGCTTTTTCTAAAAAGTCACCTTTTTCTAATACCCATGTATAAAGTTATTTTTGTTTGACACGTATCGAGCGTTTCTAATATGATTTTTTTTCTTTTTTCCTTTCTTTTCTTCTCTTTCCTTGTCTTTATTTTTCTTTCCTCCCACTTCCCCTTTTTGTTTTATTTTGTTTTAACCCGATTCTCAATTTAACACCACTTCTTACCCACTTTCCTTTGTAAAGCTAGACGAAACCAAATTTTCCATTTCTTCACTTACAACTCAAAAGTTAAAATCTAAAATTAGACATGATTTACTTCCGAAAATATTTTGTGACGTAAATTTCTCAAATCTTAACCGTCATTTTTTTTATTTTATTTTTTTTTTTTTTTATCCCCACTTTTAATCTAATTTTTTCCATTTTAAAATATTACGGTTGCTGAGGAGATGTGAAATCTCTCTTAGGGATTTCATGTTAAAATATTCATTCAACATTTTTTAATATTGAAAATTTATTTTACTCATATATATATATATATATATATATAGTCATCCACAGCTCATCAGTGTGGCTAGATTACTTCAAGTCGGGATAGAAACTCGGCCGATTTGGTACCAGTCAGAATGCCTACACCTAAGCTATCAGAGCACGACTGAGAAAAGAGAAGATTTTAACGTGTATACACACGTCAGCAACCAAGAGAACTCAATTCAGGACTTAAGAGTTATATATATATATATATATATATATATATATATTGCAGTGAAGCAAGTACACGAGAGTAGTTCCACATGCGGGGAGTCCGAGAAAAGAAACTGTGGAGTAGAACATCGAGAAATGCATAAAATCAACTTTTAAAGTTACATCGCATTTCTCACATCTTTCAATTATAATAAGCAGAAGATTATCTGTGAGTATGAACGGATTTTCTTTAAAATAAACAAACTCAATGTTGGCAATTTATTTAATTTGACATGCCTAAAAGAAAATTTACTGCCTAAATACACAAATTATATTATATACATACATACATATATATATATATATATATATATATATATATAGAGAGAGAGAGAGAGAGAGACAGACAGACAGACAGACAGTCAGACAGACAGACAGACAGAAAGTGAAAGTTAAAATTGAAGTACTTACACATTACTTTTAAGCCAATAGATATGTTGGCAGTACCTTCTGAATTTTTGGCTGTACATTTATAAATTCCGGCGTCGTTTTGTGACAAGGCTTTAATATAGAGATTTCCGTTCCCCAGCATTTCAAACTTTCCCGTTCCGTCGCCTCCTTTGCTCAGTCGAAGTTCTTGATTATCCTTTGACCACGATATCTCAGGGTACGGTGCTCCTTCTGGTCGACAGATCAGGGAAACGTTTCCCCCTGTTGATCCAATGAAGTTTCGGGAAGTTGATGATGATTTCCAGAAGGTGGGTTTGAATTCTAAAATAAAAAATACGAAAGGAAAGGTGGGTGACGCAGATTAAGAATAACAGACTTGTTCGGGTTAGAATCAATTGCGGATGCCGGCCTGCAGTCAACAATTAAGAACTTCACTTCTTTTTTTATGCTAATACACAGTCGTTCTGTTCATCCCGGGTTCGAATCTCACCGTGGTCGATTTCTTAGGAAGGTGACTTCTTTATGTTACTGGAAGAAGCGATCCCAGTGTAAGACACCTTTGGAAACTGCCTGAAAATTATACCACGGGTCGACCCAAGCCTTGTGAGGGAAATTAGGTAGACGGCTCTCTTCGTGGAGTCGTCGATAGTTGTGCTAGCTCGAAGTCACAAGTCATCGTGACCGAAGGTTTGAGCGTCCTGGCCTTGTTCAGATTGTTTTCAACACTAGATAACGTGCTCTCTCCCAGAAACTAACTATGGACCACGTAGTTGCAGGTCGTCTCTGTGTTGAACAAACACAAAAGTGCCTGAGCTGGCATTTGCAACGGGGATCAGCTAGCTGCTCTAGTAGACAGGCCTCCTTGGATACGAGTGGCAATACAGCGTGATATGTTTTTATACTTTCTAAATTTCCCGCATACGGGTTATTTGTTTTTGAGTTTATCGACTGTAGAGTAAAGTAGCCTTAGTTGGGAACCGTCTGTGAAACTCAATTCACTTCGATGGAAATTTGGAAACAGCACTGTTTAGCACGCCGGAAGCTCTAATAGAAACATTTCAGAGGACTTCAATTTGTCGACAGTACAGAGTATTCGAAAAGAGTTGGATGAGTCTAATAGTGATTACGAAGGTTTTCGCAGTGATCATTAGTGATAGCGACAATATGTCGCCATACTTCTTCTCCCATGGTCTCAGACTCAACACAGAGGTCTACATTAAGTGCCTTGAGGACATAATGCTGCCCTGACTGACAAAGATGGCTGCTGGAAGACCCTGTGTTTGGCAACAGTTGTCTGACAATTGCTGCGACCATATCGCCCTTTACATCTGGCCATCTAACTCCTCAGACTGCAACCCCCTTGATTATTACGTGTGAGGCGCAGTTAGGCGAGAGACCAACGAAACTGCTTGCAAAAACCGCAGATGAACTGAAGGTAAGGATTATGGCTGAATTCATCAACTTAAAAAAGGAGATTATCCAGAAGTGATGATGAACTCACCTGTCTAGGGATAGTGGACTCTCCCTCCTAATATAAGTAACAGCATAGCGAGTAGTCAGGGAGAAAATACGAATAAGTGACCTGGCAACTTACTCTGCACTCATCATCATTTATCCACCACACCCAGATGGTGCATAGGGCAGCAACTTTTTGTTGCTGTTTCTGTAACAAACTGTTTTTTACGGGGCAGGGTTGTTAGCCCTGCACCTCTAACCCCACAAACTTGGAAGACCGTTGGACCAATCTTGGTTCTTACGTTTACAGCACCTGGTATTCCCAAATGGTCACCCATTTAAGTACTGAGCAGGCTCGATGTTGCTTAACTTCGGTGATTGGACGGGAACCGGTGTATTCAACACGATATAGCCATAGACTACACTGCCTAACTACTTGATAATACAAAGTTTCCACCAGTACGTCAAACCTAAGGGTTCGACGTACTGGTACTTACAACACAATCTTTTATGTTGCACTCCACAGCACTAAAAGAATTGCAGGAGATTTGAAGGATGTGGTTGTAGCCAATGGCGATTTTATTGAATGAACTAACTCCTTAATATTCCAAGATAAATTTGTGTAATTTTGGGAAATATGCCTGTTAAAATGAGATGTCAGTGTTATTTTGATTTTTACGTAATTTAGACGATAATTCGTAGTTGTGGACAAGTGATTTGTCTCGATTGGAATTGTAGAAGTTCAACGACCACCATTTTCTTCAGATCAGAGGCACAGCAATGCAAACTAAAATGGCCCCCAGCTATGCGAACATATATATGGATTCCCCGGAATTAAATATATTCAGTAGATACCACAGAGAACCTCTTCATTCCCACAGACGATATCTTCTTTATATAAGACACATGGTGAAAACATTCTCCGTGATTTCAAGTCAGCAATTTCTATAGGAGCATCAAATTCACAATGGAATATTCAGCCATTTCAATTCCGTTTCTGAATGTACTGACCACATCTCCACATCACTGGACACTAAACCGACATTGCTACCTTAATTTTAAAAGCTGCCACCATACTAACCTAAAACTTCAATAATCTATAATCAGTATTTACGAATATTTGAGTTTGAAATTTGTTTAACGGCATATCAAACTCTGTGGCTTATTTAATGCCAAGAAGTTGTGATTTTAAGGTATTTCTTAATAATTAAGTTAGAAGGTTGATTTAGTCAGAATTTAATGAAAATTTTGTTTTTAATTTTATTTTATTTTAGAAAACTGAAAATGTCCTCTATTTTTGTATTCAAAAATGTTTTGCTGAGAATATTTTTTCCTTCAAAAATGTGTTAAGGTAATATTTTTTTCTTCAAAAATATATTGTTGGTAATATTTTTCCTTCAAAATTGTATATTTTTATATAAAAGTCTATTTTTATGTATATATATTTCTATAAAAGTGTATTTTTCTACTTTCATAGTGTTTTGACCCCAGTTTGGTAGTTACCTATTTGCTCATAGCTGGGACCCTAACAGGTGCTACCACTCCGGGTCAGGGTGGACCTGGGAACAACAGCAATTAAGAGGTGGATACATGCTCGTCACAACCTCCCAATCAGAGGCCGGATATAGTTTACAGTTGTTTACGAATAAAATGTATCTCTATGCACAAAGGGGGTTACAAAAGACACGTAAAAAGATTATTATTTTATTTTTATTTTTTTTCATTTCACTCCAAGTAAGGTAGAACTGCCAGTGGTGAGCAGGGGTTTACAGAAGAGGTCAGTGGTGAGAAAGAAGAACGGGTTACAGGGAAGTCAGAGAAGTCGTGGAACTTCTAGAATTCTAATCGAGTTAGAAAAGGATAAGAATACAGGTGTAAAGAGTGGAGTGAAAAGAAAGAAGAATATGATACAAGGGTTGTCATGGAAAGGATGTGAGTCAAGAAGATAAGAGATGACAATTGACATTGCATTTAAACTCTTGGAGATTGTAGCTTTCCAGGGAAGCAAGTATACGGAAGGGAATTCCACAGGCGGGAAGTGCGAGCAAAGAATCTGATAGAGTAGAAGTTGCGGTTACATTTGATTGGTTTCAATTTGAATTTGAACTCGGCTCCCCGATTTGTCGTTCCGAGTCGATATCCATTGCACCACCACGCACTTCGGGTTATTTAAAGCTGGGATATATTTTTTATATTGTAAGAATTTTTTTTTTTAAGATAATAATGATTTAGTAATACAAATCTTACTAATTAACTCCATAGTGAAGGTGGATTCATACCTTTCCCAACAACCTGTACATCCAATCTTACAGCACCTGGTATTCCCAAGCGGTCACCCATCTAGATACTGACCAACCTCGAAGTTGCTTAATTTCGGTAATCATACGAGAACTGGTGTTTCAACAACGATGTGAGCTCTCTTGAAATTTAACGTAACCTGTTGGTCATTTTATACATATCGTAAAAAATCAGCCTCATTTCCTACCAATTTCTTCTTTTCTTTAAGAAAATTACTTCATATTTTAAATTAGTATATATATATATATATATATATATATATATATAGGGTTTTTTTTACCTGCTGTTCGTGCATTTACTTTTATAAAGAATGTTCGATACAACGTAGAGCATTATATTGCATAGCAGCTTCGAAACGCGAAAATTTTTGTGTAGTGATACTATGAATTCATAAACCATTTTAACAACTAGTACACTGTATATTTTTTAATCATATCACCCCGAGCAAAGCGGTAACGCCACTGATCTGCAGGGGTCTACGTAAGAGTGAAAAGATTGGAAAAGATGAAACCACATCCTAAACAGGGAACAAGGGATGAGCCTCTTCACCCGTTCAATAGATATGGGTGGAGTGTGAACCGGGCGATAGTTTAGTCTATCTACTCCAATTATATATATATATATATATATATATATATATATAATAATAATAATAATATTTATTAATAAATTATAACATTGATATGTTATAATATCACTACAAAAGTAGCTATTTTGTTTCGACACTTTTTGTGTCTTATCAAGTGGTTATTTCAAAATGAATGGCTTTAAAAGGTTAAGAACAAGCAAGACCTCTTTCATCAGGGAGGCATTATTGTATGTACAATGTGGACCAATCAGAGTAAAGCAACTTTTACTTTGGAGAATATGTGGGAAGACTTAAAATTAATCTTGGTGGGCATTGGTATTAAAATTTTATAAAATTAAGATCAGCATTATTAATTATCTATTATATCTACTAAATTTTTGTTGCTAAAAAAAAAAAACATATATATATATTATAACAATTTCGTAGATTTAGAAAGTTAATATATTAGACGGGGGAGAGAAAAAGAACGCATACATGAATAAACCTACAAACATTCACATATGGAAAAATATTCACAAACATTAGTAAGAAAAAACATATACATAGTAATACACCCATGTATATATACATACACAAATTTCAAAATTTAGTCTTTATCGAGATGTCAATTTGTCTGTTAACTTTGAGGCAGACTAAATTGCTACATATTGGATACAGACACGGCGGATTCATAAAATCACTGGCCTCATATGAATGGGGTCAGGATAGACATAATCATATTTCAATGCATGAACACATAAGCGGGAATAAATATATACTTATGCAAAAACATAAAACAAACTTAAATGCGTATGCATGTGCAAAACGTCATACATATATATATATCAAAAAAAAAAAAAAAAATATATATATATATATATATATATATATATATATATATATATATATATATGGATAGCACCAAAAATGCACAGACCTGAAACTTTTTTTTAGAAACTTTTGGTATATCCAAGAAAAAAAATGCAAAGTTCAGATTAAAAACTAAAATATCAGATCATTGCAAACGTTTGTACTCGATTTTCATTGTTCATATAAAATGGCCGCAACTTGATAGTGATGTTTGTTTTTGTGCACATTTTTGGTGTGCATTAGATGCGACTCAGACTTTGTTAAATCTTGACATTTTGCCCACAAATTAGAGCCTTAAAGATGGTGAATAAACAGTTGCACTTCAGCCATATTATGCTCACTCTGATCTTCGAACGGTTAAAAAGTGGTTTGGCAGTGTGATTTTAACCTAAATGATAAACCATGCTCCTGGCGACCTTCCGACCGAGATGCAGTCACTCTTCTTGCCATAGTAAAGAATAAACTGAATATTTCGACGAAAGAGATTTTGTAACATACTACCTTGAACGTCTGAAATAATTCACCATCGGCCATAGATAAGGTCAACAAAAAGTGACAACCGGCTTGTAAGGCGATGGCCCGAAAATGATGTGGTTGACAGATACACCCGGCGGTAGATAAATGTCAATCAAACGACAACTCGAAAAAGCAAAAAATGCGTGGTAGTTTTAAGACTATATTAAGTCTAGAATTTTTGACTGAAAAGACAGAGACTGACTAAGGACTCCCGATGGCCCCTTCGTGTGCGTGATCTCTCTCCGGCTGCCCTCTTGCTCCGCACAAGCGTCACCGAAGAAGAATAAAAATATATAAAAATCTACCATCCGCCTGTATACTGAATACTGCTGCCACATCTGGTCGAGTGCCTCTGCTATTCTCCTCGGGGTTCTTGACACAATACAACGGAGAATCTGTAATGTGATCGATACCGACTTGGCAGCTCTCACCGGCGTGACGTGGCTTCCCTGTGCCTCTTCTATAAATACTTTCACGGCTTCTGCTCCAATGAACTTAGTTCACTGGTGCCCCCTATGTATGAATTTACTAGAGCTACTAGACTAGCAACTAGATTCCACCCTTTTACAGTGAAACCGATAAAATGTAACCACAACTTCTACTCTCTCAGCTTATTTTATCGCACCTTCCGCCTGTGAAATTCCCTTTCATATACTTGCTTCCCCGATAGCTACAATCCCCAGGAATTTAAATGTAAGGGCAATAGACATCTCCTGTCACAATAACACGCATCCATTCTCTCAAGGTCTTTTTCATCTACTCCACCCCATCCTCTGTATCCTCATCCGTCTATTACCCTCCTCCTGATATTTCCTATAACTAACCTCTCTTTCTTATCACTTTCCCCTATGTAGCCCCCTGCGCAACAATGGCAGTAGAATGCCTTGCTTGGAGTGAGACGATTAAAAATAAAAAATAATCAAATAAAAATAAGATTATATGTTTTTATATACGTGTTCCTTGTTGTTTGTCCAGATCCAGCGTAATATACAACAATTTGCAAGAGTTTGAAAAACGATATCTCCTCTGACTTTTGCCATCAGCAGTGACTTTCTCACTGGCGCAATGTGGTTTCCCTGTGTCTTTTCTACAAATATTTTCATGGTTTCTGCTTAGCTCACTGGTACCCCTTATACATGAATTTACTCGAGCCACAATATTAGCAACTAGGTCCCACCCTTTTACTATGAAACCAATAAAATGTAAACACAAATTCTACTCAGGCAGCTTCTTTTCTCGCACTTCCCGCTTGTATAATTCTGTTATGGTGAAACACACCTATTTCTCAATTAATGGACTTTCCCTCCTATATTAATTAGAGTTAACAGGAAGTTAACAGAAGAAGTACTTGGGAAGTTCTTTAGACTTCTATTGGAGTTCAGTAGAACTACAAGGCAGTTGATATTAGTCGGCAGTTAGCCAAATACTAAGGAGTCAGCTTTCAGTGGAAGATTACCGAGTTCCTAACATTTTGGTTACGTTAAGTCGAGTAGCAACCGACATAACACGATTATAACCTTCAGTGCGAAAACTACACAACAAATTCCCTTCCGTTTACTTGCTTCCCCGACAACTATAATTTTCAAGAATTCAGATGTAAAGTCAATAGTCATCTCCTATCTCACTAACTTGCATCCTCTCTCTCTCTCTCTCTCTCTCTCTCTCTCTCTCTCTCTCTCTTATTTCCATTTGTTTCGGAAAAATAAATGAACGCTGTAAACTTTTAGTCTACGGCTATATCGTGTTGAATGCACCAGTTCCCGTTTATCACCGAACTTAAGCAACATCGAGCCTGGTCAGTATTTAAATGGGTGACCCTTTGGGAATATACCAGGTGCTGTAAACGAAAGGACTAAGAATGGCCCACCGGTCCTCCAGGTTTGGGGGTTGGATGCAGGGCTAACAACCTTACCCTGTAAAAAACAGTTTGTTACAGAAACAGTAACAGAAAGTTGCTGCCATATGCACCATTGGGTATGATGGATAAATGATGACACTTCAGTCGAAAACTAATTCACAACCTTCTTCCGACAAAAACAAGAATTTTCTTTGAAAATGACATCAACGCTCTTGTTGAATTATGGGAAGCAGTTGATAAAAACAATGGAAACTATGTCAGTCAGTCAGTCAGTTAAGTATTATACACGATTGTATCTTTCGATTCATGACTGACTAAACAGAAATTTTTAACGCTGTAGGTTGGCATTTATTTCTGCCTGAGACTGGTTGCCAACCAAAACTATACAACCCAATCTGCCTTGCTATTCAACTCATAGCTAGAGGGAGAAGATATATATATATATATATATATATATATATATATATATATATATATATATATGTATATCCAAGTTTCGTTAATCTTCGTTAATTTCCGTAACATGTTCACATTTGTTGACATTACGATGCATTTCAGAGCAGATATGGTTATTGCGATAAATCGAAAACTGTGTTATATAGACTTGATTAAAACCTCGTTTCGTGGTCGAGAGGTTTAAGACGTGCCAGATCACATGCTAACTTCTCCTATGTGGATAGGGGTCGCAGGCTCGAAAGATTTAGCTTAAATAATCACACCAGTAGATATAAATATATAATACGGTTTAAATAAAAACAAAATATCTACTTAAATACGAGTATCGATAAAAAATAATGTTCAAACAATTCATTTCATATATATATATATATATATATATATATATATATATATATATATAAATATAATAATTTCAACCCAAGCAAGGCAGGAATGCCATTGGTGTGCACAGGGGTAAGAGTAAGGAAAAATAAGGTAGAGGGGATGTCGAAGGAAAGATAAGAGGTGTATGGGAATCAGGCAGATAAAAAATGGCAATTGACCTTGCATTTAAACCTTTGGAGATTGTAGCTATCAGGGAAGCAAGCAAATGGAAGTGAGTTCCCCAAAAAGAAAGTGCGAGAAAAGAAACGCTTAGAGTAGAAGAAGGGGTTACAATTAAATATTTCTACCGTAAAATTCATAAGATTCATAAATTTCCCAAAGTATAAGTGAATGCAACGAATTCAACTTGAAATCGAACTCTGCTCTCCGATTTCACATTCCGTGGAGACTATGGACTTGACTATTAAATGTTTTAGTTTTTTGTGAGTGTGCAAAATTTAGTTTTAATTTTCTAGTCGGGCACGAACTTTGGCAATAATCTAATAGAATGAAATAGAAAAAAAATGATTTCAAATGTTAATTACTTAGGACTCTGAGTTGAGCACTGCTGAAAGTAGTCCCGTGATTATTTGTCGCAGCGCATTGATACATTCCGTTATGCATCTCGGCGGATGCCGATTTGATAATCAAAGAGTTTCTGTAGATTTCCACATTGTCCTTTTTGGGATTTATAAAATGACCATTCTTGTACCAGCTGTAGGTGACCTCTGGACGACCACGGGCTTCACAGCGCCAGGTTAAGCGCGAACCAACATCGATATGCTGTGCTTTCAGTGGGAAGGCAAAGTAAGGTTTAGCTGGAGAAAAAAATTATATATTCATTAGTAACATGTTTGAATGACGACAGTACCCCCAAAAAGGTACATTGTTAAACTGGAGATATAACAGCTGACATATGTAGAATTGGTTACAGTAAGTTTATTATGATTATTATTATGTTGTCATTTTTCATCATATTTCAATTTCTGCTATGGTTGCACTACCTGCCAAGTCTACAGGAAGATCTAAGGCAGGTCGTGGTGTGTTGTTATGGCTCCGTTTCATGTTTTTTTCTATCACCCCTAACATCCCTAGCGTTACATAGACAAAGTTCTCCTTAGTGTGTGGGTTGTACTTAACAAGACAATGTTCGTACATCCCTTAAGCTGGGGCTTCCAGGGATTCTTTCAATGTGTTGTTTTGTCCCATTTTTTATTATTCCAAGTCCACCTACTATCACTCGCACGATTATATATATATATATATATATATATATATATATATATATTAATTCAGATACTTCAATCCAAGGGAAAAAAGCAGGAAGGTAAAGGCTCCAGTTTCTGAAAGGTTTTTTTCTGTTGCTGAGGTGATGTGTTGTCCCCCGTGGGGATCTTCATATCGAAATGGCCATTCAACATCTTTGAATTAATCCTTTTTTAATATATATATATATATATATATATATATATATATATATATATATATATATCTGTAAATTCAGATAAAACTTAGTGAGGAAATAGCCATTCTCAACATGTCACTTTAAGGTAAGTACCCCCACAAAATCGCTGAAAAAAACAGCATAGTATGACGGAAAAGGGTCCCAAACTAAATAAAAACAAAGTTTTATCGGCAAAATGTTTATATTATCGTTAAAAGGATAGATGAAAGCATTTTTTAATTATTTTTTTAATTTTTTAGTTATTTCTAACACGTTCGAAATTTTCGAAAATTGCGAGGCCTAAATTGACGCAACGTTTATTAAGTAAAAAAAATGTAATATTGCACAATGCACTTTTTTGACCGTGAAAGACATTAATTTGAAAATTCTTGCAAAAATCAAATAATGGTCAGATTTTGATAAAAATTTAAGGACTTATTCATAATTGACTGAAATCAATTTTGAAATAAATATTTTGAATAAAATATTGGTAAAAATTAATTTCCAGAAATGGTTAAAAATTGGAGTTTGCTCCGAAATAAGCCAAATATAATTAAATTCAGGAGTCATTGGGGAATGCGAATTAACTGTCTTTCTTTTCTACAATAGTGACCGGCTTTTTAAAAAGAAGGTCCGAAATGCGAAAAATGCAATAACTATGCCAATTTTTATGCGGATAAACATCTGATTGCTTTTATGAACAATATAAATTAAGCATATCATAGTCTGAAAAGAAAAAATTCAATGAATAATGAATTTTTACAAGAATTATTTTAATTTTTTTAATTTTTTATTATAATGTTTTTTTTTATTTTTTTTATTATGATGTTTTAGTTTCAAAATTATTTTTAAATTTCTTCCTCTATTACTCCGACTAGTGTATGTAATTAATGCATGAAGACTACAATTACTAATCGAAAATTTAAAAACTTAATACAAATGATTTAGCCAATGGATTTTTAAACTAATTAAAACATTTTAATTGTGTGGATTTTGATTGCCCGTATCTTTATTTGTACGGGTGGCCGTACGTGATATTTATCATTAAAAGATCATGTGATTCAAGAGTAGTCTTCCCTTACATAAAAAAAACTAAATTCGTATATTTTTATCGTCTATAGTTTCCCTACTTAGTCTTTTTGACAGCTTCCGGCTGTCAGTACAGCTGTCATCACCGAGATAAATACTGATAACAACGGCTACCGTAAATGATTAAAAGTTTTACCGAATATTTCAGACAGTAAGCAAGTTCAATTGTTTGAAATCAGATTAAGGTAAGTTTTAATTTAAAAAAATGACTTCAATAACGTGTCAGAGACGTATATTTTATTTTTGCCAGAGTTTTAAAACAGAAATGTGGCTACTGTTTACCTAAATGTGTCAATCAATCAAAAGAATGGCGGTACGTTTAATTTTTTTTTTTTAATTTTACATTCCAATTAATATAATTCTGGTTTAAAATACGTCAGTGTATTTTGTTTACTGGAATTACTAAATTTAATCTCTTGACTTTCAATTAAAGCTAAAATATAACTTATTTATTTTAAAAATTTCATTTTAAAATCAGGTATCGAAAAATATATACTGAAAAGTAAAGGTACCTACTTTAAGGCGTGCATTCTTTGACCCCTTCTAAACAAAAAATGATTAAAATTCTAGGCCCAGAGGTTAGTTTAGGTAAAGGAAGGGGTTAGGATGTATTGGTTTCTCTTTGGGTTGGGCTGGGGGACGGGGCCGGTGGTAATTTTTTCTAGTAGTTAGAGGTATGTGGCCTGACCCTATGGTTAGCAGGGCAAGTAGTATGGAGGTAACTGTTAGGCCAACTTTTAAAAAATTTTGGCAATTTTTATCGAGACTAGCTGGGGGAATAGGATAATTATTGTCATTTATATTTCTAATTATTGTAACAAAGGTATATATATATATATATATGAAACCTGCTTTTCAAAATAGTTTTTATCAGTGAAACTGCTGAAGAACAACAACAATCTTGGTGCTAAACATGTAGACACGCAAACAAGTATCTATTTTGCTACGGAAATAACAACAAAATCAAATTAACATAAAACCCAAAAATCAAAGCTCATAACTGCCACATATAAATAACAATATAAATATACAAACATTCAATCACGACAAAAACAGAAAATAATATAACAACTACTAAAGATACAAATCACACGTAAACCCCACAAATACAAATGCACACAAGAAAACAAACACCCAATCATGACCTAAAATGGTCATATATACCAACACGTTAAAAAAAGATCAAGCCAACACATAAAAAAGAGGTCAACACAATAAAAAGTGGTCATCCTAAATGACAAGAACAAACCAACTAAAAAGCAATTAAGCAAACGCCTATTGCTGCCAGTAAAGATTCTTGATCACTCTAATGTATTTCCCAAATATGGTTAGGTTGCTGAGTATTTCTATCAGTTCTTTGTTGTGTACTTTGTCAAACGCCTTTACATAATCTATAAAACATAGGTACACGTCCTTTTTCATTTGTATTGCCCTTTTTGATGGCATCCTAATTATAAATATCACACTTCTTGTTCCAGTGTCTTTGACGAACTCGCACTGCTCTTGTCCTATTTCTGACCTGACTCTGCTTTGCTCTCTATTCATCAGGATTCGGATGATGAGTTTTGTTATGTGGCTTATCAAAGTGATTGTTCCGTGGAGTTTGCACTCATTTGCACCTGGCTTCTTATGTAGTGCTATGAAAATTGATCTGCTTAGGTCGTTCGGTATTATACCACTATTATAAATTTCATTTATTATTTCTGTAATTTTCTCTCTGCCGAATTTTCTAGGACTGTCTGCATCTTTAATGTCGTGGAAAAGATGGAGTATTTCCTCTTTCCTCAATATGATGGCTCCTTCACTGGATTTTATACATCCTGTTTAGAGCAGGTTTTTTTTGTCCTGTCACTTCCCTTATTTCTTTATGTATGTCTGCTTTATTAGTCCTGCTCAATCTCTCTACATCTGCACATTTGTTCTTTAGCCATTCCTTTAGTGCCTGTCTGCATTGGCTCCTTATTTTCTTGTGTAGTTTGCTGTATTGTGTTCCATGTCTTGGCATAGTTTTCTGTCTCCTTTGCATCATGTCAAAATTTTCTTCAATCATTCACTCGTTTTTCCTTCTGTATCTGATTTTTTTTTGCGGGGGGGGGGGGGTCAATGTTGTTTATTAATGTCACTAGTGTTTCATTTAGTGTGTCCCACTTCAAGTTTTCTTTTCCAATTCGTTCTTCGTGTTTGTTTTTCACACTGTCAGTGTATTTTTTCTGCAGGTTGGGTCATTCACAGGTGTGTTGTATTGCAGTCTGGGTGCTCCACTAGGTTTCTTCAGTCTTCAGAGTTTCACCCTTATTATTTCAAGAAATTAAACACCTGCACTATAAAAAAAAATACAAAATAATACAACACTAAAATGAATTCAGCACAACAAAGGGAATCAAAAAAGTAACCGACAGTAGACCACTCCCACAACAAAATATCAAATTACACAAAGCTTTATATAAATATGAAAAAAAAGATATGACAGCAAAACAAAAAACTTAGCCCTGACGATGTCCTCCCGAAACTTTGAAGTCAGCATGAACCTGCTCAGTTAAGCATTAATCCTATAATTTTATATACTTTGAAAGGATAGCTCTAGTCGTAAACCAAGTTTCTATAATCCGTGACCATAAATTGTAAGTTTTTTTACGAAAAAAATAAAGTAAAGCAATTTTAAACAGACAACAGGAACAGAAAAAATTTGGTTAGATGGAAATTAGATGGCGGTTAAATATGTAATTCTTCTGCTTACGAGGGTTTTAAATATGAAATTTATATAGCCTACAAAACTTTAAGGTGGTAATTTGAGTGGGACCTACTAAGAATGGTAAATAAGTCCACAGAGAAATTAGCGGCTCAGTTACGGTTAACTTGTGTTGGTCAGATTGTCTGACGAAGAATATTTCAATTTTTGGATTTTTGTGGGGACATGTTGCTTTATTCTAACGTCCAACCATTAAGCAGCAAAAACGACCTCCTGTAGGTGCAGAAAGTAAACGGACTCCAGTTTCAACACGACAAGATGCAAAGGAGACAAGCCCAAACAGATAGCCAATAAGCAGTCAGCCGTATAAAGTATACTCTCTTTCACACACCTATTATACTTCCCGTTTACAGCACACGCGAACGCTCCACCACACGTTTTACCAGAGACTTTTTCATGCTTTGCAAATTAAAATAAATCTTCGGCCATTTCGCCAAATCAGTGTCTAATTTGTTTCTTTACTCCAACCGATTTCTACCCCGGATCAAGCGTAGGTGCCACGAAGCTTTCTTCTTTTAACGCGCACATGTTTGAACATTCTTCTGACAGCGTGTTTCGGTGGAACACACGTCTAGGTATATTGTCATGCATTGCTTGATTCAAAAAGATAAAGGAGTTTGGATATTCCCTTCAGAACGTAGGCGATCATAAACTTCCACTTGGCTATGTCTCACGTCGCTCCAACATTCTTCCTCTTGGTCAGTCAGTTAAGTGCCATTCGTGATACACGCTTGGGCGATCATGTCTCGAAAGAGACATGACTGACTGGGCAGAAGATTATCCCGCAGTAGGTTGCCATTTCTTTCTGCGGTAGACTGGTTGCCGACCAAGGCTATAGAACCCAATCTGTCCTGTTATTTAACCCATAACTGGAAGGAATAGACGGATTAATACCTTTCCCAAGGGTATTTGCGCGTAAGTGAATGCAATGAATTCGGCTGGAATTCAAACTCAGCTCCCCAATGTCTCGTTCCGAGCCGATATCCAATGCACCACAACGCACATCCACTTGGTATCCTCTTGGTATCTCTCCTAAATCCCTCTCCGTCATCCATTATTTTTCTACATGTGTCGTGTCCCTTCAGGACGTAGGCGATCAGTGACTACCAATTGGTTCTGTCTCGTGTCACTCTCATTAATTTTTCTCTTGGTATCTCTCCCAAACCATGCTCTGTGATTCATTCTTCTTCGTGTGCCATGTCCCTTCAGGACGTAGGCGATCAGTGACTACCACTTGGCTCTGTCTCTCGTCTCTCTCAACAATCTTACTCTTGGCATCTCTCCCAAACCCCGCTCTGCTATCTATTCTTAATCTTCATGTACCATGATCCTTCAGGACGTAGGCGATCATGAACCTCCACTTGGCTCTGTTTCACGTCGCTCCAAAATTCTTCCTCTTGGTATCTCTCCTAAATCCCTCTCCGTCATCCATTATTTTTCTACATGTGTCGTGTCCCTTCAGGACGTAGGCGATCAGTGACTACCACTTGGTTCTGTCTCTTGTCACTCTCATCAATCTTTCTCCTGGTATTTCTCCCAGACCATACTCTGTGATTCATTCTTCTTCATATGCCATGTCCCTTCAGGACGTAGGCGATCATGAACTTCCACTTGGCTCTGTCTCTCGTCGCTCCCAACAATCTTACACTTGGCATCTCTCCCAAACCCCGCTCTGCTATTTATTCTTAATCTTCATGTGCCATGATCCTTCAGGACGTAGGCGATCATGAACTTCCACTTGGATCTGTCTCTCGTCGCTCTCAACAATCTTACACTTGGCATCTCTCCCAAACCCCGCTCTGCTATTTATTCTTAATCTTCATGTGCCATGTCCCTTCAGGACGTAGGCGATCATGACTTCCACTTGGCTCTGTCTCTTGTCACTCTCAATATTCTTCCTCTTGGTATCTCTCCCAAACTCCACTCCACTATCCATTTACTCAGGCCTATCGAATATGTCGAGCTGCTTTGCCCTGTATCTCTTTACCTCTACCCGTCCTGTGAGTATTGCATTCTCTAGATATTCCTTCCTCGTTACGTGTCACAGGAACCTCGTCTATCTCTTCCTGGCGCTGTATGAGTTCTTTTTCGTTCGCAACACATCGTTGCTCTCGTGCTCAGTCCATGGTATCCTCAGTAGCCACATTTCTGCTGTTTCAAGCGTCACCTAAAGATGAAAAATAGACCAAACTATCGTCCGGTTCACACTCCACCCATGTCTATTGAACAGGTAAAAAGGCTCATCCCTTGTTCCCTGTTTAGGATGTGGTTTCCGGCTTTCTCTTTTCCAATCCTTTCACCCTTTTCTTTCTTTTTTTTTTTCAATTGGAGTAGATAGACTAAACTATCGCCCGGTTCACACTCCACCCACATCTATTGAACAGGTGAAGCGGCTTATCCCTTATTCCCTGTTTAGGATGTGGTTTCCGGCTTTCTCTTTTCCAATCTTTTCACTTTTCACTTTTTTCTTTTTTTTTTTTCAATTGGAGTAGATAGACTAAACTACCGCCCGGTTCACACTCCACCCACGTCTATTGAACAGCTGAAAAGGCTCATCCCTTGTTCCCTGTTTAGGATGTGGCTTCCATCTTTCTCTTTTCTAATCTTTTCACTCTTACGTAACCTCCTGCACATCAGTGGCGTCACCGCCTTGCTCGGGGTGATATGATTAAAAAAAAACTTTTCACATAACGGTCCTTGGAATGCTATCGAAGGCCTTTAATAAGATATAGAAAAGAGGAGGGAAAAGTTTTCTGGGTTTCTTCATGTGCAAGGAATTTCGAATCACACCCTTTATTTCGATCATCAACGTCTAAGAGCTACGTAACAAGGTCTCCGCTATTGAGGGATTTGGCTATTTTTGAATCTTTTAAAACTTTCATCTCGCAATCAGCACCATCACTTGATAAGCCACAAGAAGTCTTGAAACAAAATGGCTAATTTTAGAGTGATATTAAAACATACTTATGTTATAAATTTTAGATAGATAGATAGATAGATAGATAGATAGATAGATAGATAGATAGATAGATAGATAATGAACACTGAGATAGTGTTGTGGCTTGGTTAGGGGCCAGAAATAAAGACATATAAACGGAATAGAGTTAAACAAATATATTAACAAAAAACAAGCGAACAAACAGATACAACATAAGAAGACCACCAGCGTCATTGTATTGGTAAGTCTCTCTCTCTCTCTCTCTCTCTCTCTCTCTCTCTCTCTCTCTCTAGCAGAAACTGTTGCTTATTTGTAGTTTAGAAGAGTTCATTTGTGCATGGATAAATTACCATTTAGATAGATAGATCTTGGTCAAATTAAATCATTTAATATTTATTATCATATTATACGAGCACAGTTGACTGCTCGATGATGTTAACTTTAATATTTGTTTATATATTTCAAAAAGCATATGTAGTTGTTTATGGGCCAACAAATGTGGAATCCTGTACGTAGCCTGTAATGATTTTTTGCTTAACGATGGTGTAGCCATTTTGAGATTGGTTGCAATTATGGCTACTGGCTACTCGTTAACAACAATCGACAAGGTGCAAAGACGAAATTTTAACAGTCCGCGCGGATTCTTTGGACACCCGTGAGTTGTTCCTTCCAATGGGCAATTGGCGTGTAGAAATATCATCAAAGAAAACTATTCAGTGATGGAAACTGTGCATGGACTCATTACGCGCAGCGCCATGTTTTCAGACATATCGCGCAGCAAGAAATTACTCCGCCATACAATTAAGAGATTTCGAACTAAAGTGTAAAAGACAAAGGTTTTCATTTCTGACTAACATAGTCAATTCCCTTTAGTGTCTGCCGGTAAGTAAACCAGATAATGTTAGCTACATGGGTTATTTGAACATTTTATTTCTTCTTTTCAATAGAGCAATATGGTCCGTCAGTTCGTCGGCCTCCCGCAACCACCCACGTCTATTGAACAGGTGAAGAGGCTCATCCCTTGTTTCCTGTTTAGGATGTGGTTTCTGGTTTTTCTCTTTTCCAATCTTTTCACTCTTTTTTTTTTTTCAATTGGAGTAGATAGACTAAACTATCGCCCGGTTCACACTCCACCCACCTCTATTGAACAGGTGAAGAGGCTCATCCCTTGTTTCCTGTTTAGGATGTGGTTTCTGGTTTTTCTCTTTTCCAATCTTTTCACTCTTTTTTTTATTTTTATTTTTTTTTCAATTGGAGTAGATAGACTAAACTATCGCCCGGTTCACACTCCACCCACGTCTATTGAACAGGTGAAGAGGCTCATCCCTTGTTTCCTGTTTAGGATGTGGTTTCTGGTTTTCTCTTTTCCAATCTTTTCACTCTTTTTTTTATTTTATTTTTTTTTTTTCAATTGGAGTAGATAGACTAAACTATCGCCCGGTTCACCCACCCACCTCTATTGAACAGGTGAAGAGGCTCATCCCTTGTTTCCTGTTTAGGATGTGGTTTCCGGTTTTTCTCTTTTCCAATCTTTTCACTCTTACGTAGCCCCCTTCGCATCGGTGGCGTTTTCGCCTTGCTTGGGGTGATATGATTTTAAAAAAATTAATTGTGTGAGTAACAATTTGCGCTGTTAGTAGATCATCATCATCGTGATAATCAGGACAATCATCATCATCATCATCATCATCATCATCAATGCAATCATCATCATCAGCATCAGTGCACTCATTCTCATCATCAATACCATCATAATCATCACCAGTGTCATCATCATCATAATCATCATCAGTGGCATCATCAGTGACGCTATCATTATCATCATCAGTGCCATCTTTATCATCAGTATCATTACTGCACCTCTGAGCATCTAAGGCTTCTCTAAGTAGACGGGCTGAAAAACTGCAAGGTATTCATGCTTTGATTCTCACTTGAAGACACCTGCCTAACGATGATAAAACGCGTTGTCAATAAAAAGCGTTCCCATTTGGTCATTTCACCAGTTATGTTCAGGATTGTATACCCTACTAATACGTATAGATAGATAAACTAATGGATTTTAAATATCTATAAATAGATTTATTATAAAAATCAATTTATATATATATATATATATATATATATATATATATATATATATATAAATATGTATACTTAGATAAACACATATACATATACATATATGCAGCTTTTATCAATTTTAGTTTGTATATCTAGGTACCTCCAAAGAATCGTGAAGATTTATGGTGTATTCTAAAACTGAAAAATCCTTCTTGAAGCTTTTATTTTAGTCTTAATTTCAAGCTAATATATTAAATTGAGTATTTCCAACAATACCTATTTCTAGTAAAATTACCAACAATACATATTTATAATAAAATTACCCACAATTCCCAGTAATAGAAAATTACCAACAATATATATTTATAATAAAATTAATCACAATTCTTATTTATAGAAAATTACCAACAATTAATATTTATAATAAAATTACCCACAATTCCTATTTATAGAAAATAACCAACAATATATAATTATAATAAAATTATTCACAATTCTTATTTATAGAAAATTACCAACAATAAATATTTATAATAAAATTACCCACAATTTCTATTTATAGAAAATAACCAATAATATATATTGATAATAAAATTATCCACAATTCGTATTTATAATAAAATTACGCACAGTTCTTATTTATGATAGAATTACCAACAATACATATTCATAGCAAAATGACTAACAATATTTTTTTTAATGACAGAAGGATGCCGAGGATACCATGGACGGAGCCTGTGTGCAACGATGAGGTGTTGAAAAGGATTCAAACGAGAAAAAATACTAAATATCAGGAAGAGAGAAATGAGGTTCCTGGGAGAAATAATGAGAAAGGAGGGCCTGGAGAACTTAATACTCGCAGGTCAGATAAAGAGAAGGAGAGACAGGGGAAAGAAGCACGAGACGTACTTGAAAGCTCTGAGCAAATCGATGGCGGAGCAGGCTTAAGAGATACCAAGAGAAAAATTATTGAGAGCAACAAGAGATAGCGTCATGTGGAAGTCAATGATTGCCTACGTCCTGAAAGGACACGGCAAACAAAGAAAAATTTAATACAGACGTTAGCAGCTGTTGGAACAAATTTAACACATGAAAAGTTTTTTATAAATATATTTAAATTAACTAACACTATAGAAAACACGATAACTTAGGTTTTTAAATAATTTTCTCTTAATTTCCAAAATGCAAAATATTTTGCTGTATCATTAACCAAAGTTAAATTGATTGGAGTGATTTTCTTTTTGAAATTGTTAAAATTGCTAGAATCAGCCATATTATGAAATCTGTCAATAAACCATAATTCTCTTTATTAAAAATAAAATTTTCTGAAACCTTATTCAAGGATTATTAGCTGATTTAAATTTTAATTACTCTTATTTGAAACAAATGTTACTTACTTTTTGAAAAGCATTTTATATCTTGCTGTTGGGTGTTTCTATGAGATGTTGACTACTATCTCTATAGACATATGTTTGGGATTTTTTTCTACGAGAACATCACTGTAAAATTACTTGGGGAATATAATGTGAGGACATTTTTCTATAACTTTGGTGGCCTTTAAAAATTAAGAAAATATTCTAACTAATCAAATATTTTATTGAATTTTATAGTCTTACTTACGAAGATGTTTGTTGAGGAAATTTTATAAAGTTACCAACGAATTTTAAATTTCCTATAGTTAACAATTTTACTTTCAGATAATGTCGTGTATCGACGTCCGTATTTTGAAAAATCGGTACGATTATAGACACACAAAAAAAATTCAAAATTATTTTAAAAATGATAATGCGAGTGGGGGGGTCGCTGAATTGTAAGCTTTTCCATTTATGATTAGAAAATATAGATTTTTCTTAATCTAAACTTATTTATAAATGGAACTTTGTCTATGTGTGTGTGTGTGTGTGTGTGTGTGTGTGTGTGTGTGTGTGTGTGTGTGTGTGTGTATCCGTTACCTATAGACTCCGAAACGGCTGAACCGATTTTATTGAAAATTACCACAGTTGTACTATAAATGTCTGCGAGTATTTTTGTTTTTTTTTTTAGCTAGGTTTTGTGTCGAGGTACCACCGATAAATATCGAAAATCGATAATCGAAAAAATCGGGTTATAGAAGAAGTGGTCCGATTTTAATCCAATTTGATACACTCATAGACAAAGACATAAGAAACGATATTCAGAAGTTTCAAGGTTGCAGTTCTTACAATAGTGCAGAAAATCGATAATATATATATATATATATATATATTTGTGACAGCGAAAACATTATATACTTCCTCTTCTATTCAATATGTCCCAATAGTGGATATATTGGCGAATCCGGTAATAGCTTTAGATTTCGCTTCAATAATCACAAACTTAATAAACGCCAAAATAATCAATATTCCCCAGTAGGAGCACATTTCAATCAACCGGGTCACACCTGAGAAAATTGCAAATGTTTACTAATAAACTCCAATTTTAGTTCTATATACGCACGCAGAACGAAAGAAAAAGACTGGATTTTAAAATTAAATACACACAAGTTAGGGTTAAATAGGGACTTAGGTGCTTTCAAGCTTTACAAATACTTCAATAACTAAACTTTTTAGATACATTTAAAAATATTTTTTAAACTTTTTTAGATACATTTAAAAAACATTTTTTATCTAAAACAAATTTACAAGCATTATTAAAGATAGGTTTACGTTTACAAACATAATTTTTTAAAAATCTGTCGCTTTCAACGTCACTTGATGTAAAAACAAAAACTCTCTCCACAAACGCGTCACGTGATGTAAACAAACGCGTCACGTGATGTAAACAAACTCTTCACTGACGCTCTAGCGAAATCTCGCGAAATACGTTACTAATTCAAATTTTAAAATCATTTGTTTCTGATGAAGGACCGAGGGCGGTCTGAAATATAAAATATAATAGTAGAAATAAACAAATACTATATATATATATAGGAAAGAATATTTAAACGTTTTGAGTTTAAAAATGTGTTTTTTTGACAGTATTTGTTTATTATATATATATATATATATATATATATAGGAAAGAATTGAAATAAACAAATATTGTCAAAAAAACACATTTTTAAACTCAAAACATTTTAATATTCTTTCTTATATATATATATATAGTATTTGTTTATTTCTACTATTATATTTTATATTTCAGACCGCCCTCGGTCCTTCATATCGAACCTCCCCTTCCCCACTTCCCCAGTTGGGTACGCTGGTTTGTTAGTCTTTGCTCGGTGTGTCTATTTATTTGATTAATCCTTGGTCTGCCGTTGCCCTGACGAGCCGTTGTGCGAAACCGCGGTAGGTCGTGGCGATCTTGTGATCTTTTCACGTATATATATATATATATATATATATATATATATAAAGGCAAGATGCTTGTGTGTCCGTTTATCTGTACGTCCTTTATACAAATCCACAATTTTTATCCGATTCTCACCAAACTTCACACAAATATTCTTTAGGCTGAGTCTGAGCTACAGGACAATTGATTAGTTTTAAAGCTTTCTTTACACCCGAGCAATGCCGGGCTATACTGCTAGTAACAATATAATCTAACCTCGACAAATTAATGAAAAAATTTTGAAAGATTTAAAACTTTTTAAATTATTATAATTAATTTTTCTAAATGAAAACCATACTTGCAGAAATTCATTATCAATTTTTTTTAAGAAAACATTGTCCATAATGTATCGTATTCATAGAAACAGTTAACAGCTTATCTATTTAAATAATAACTAAGTTTTATTTTATTTTTTATTTTACTTTTCAGGACAGCTTTTCTTTAATTGGGGTTCCTGTTTTACAAAAGAAATTGTTGATTAAAATTCTCAAAGAATTTTTGTAAAGATAATATAAAGATGAGGGTCTAGGCAAATTAATTTCACGAAATTCCATAAAATTAAATGTTGGGAGTAGCAGATGTGAGGTGGGGTGGCTTACGGGTATGAAAAAATATTCTTACCAATATTTCCTAAAAACGAAACGTTTCTAAAAGAATTTAATTCATTTGTAAAAAAACCGGTCCTGAAAGTGTCATTAAAATCTGATTTTTGCAAGAATTTTTAAATCAGTGTGTTTTAACGCTGAAATTTCCCATTCTAATCTATGGTAACCTGTTGACAAAAGAAAAATAACATTTTGAACATTTTAAAAAGGATGGATTAAAAAAATCTAATTTAATATTCAAAAATTATTTTGGTCTTTACGAAAATACTAAAGACCAAAAGAATTTTGCGTGCGTACCTTTCAACTAATCAGAATAAAGTTTCACTTTGAAATTTGGCAAGTAGTTTCTATTTTTAGGGAATACTTACTTTCTTTTCTCTCTAACGGTCAACGTGTCAACCTACTTTTAACAATTTTTTTTTTATTATTGCCCCTCACTAGATCCTATTAATTTTGATGTATACATTCTTGTACCAAAAATGTTCTTTCATCTTTTCCATATCTTGACATCTTTTCATAGAAACCGGAAAGACATGAAGAAAGAAAGAAAGAAAACTTTTTATATTTTTAATCTAACTTAAAGGGGCTTTTGAGTAAATCTGCTATAACAAATTTCAAAGTGAATCTTTATTCTGACTAGTTGAATGGAATACACACAATTAATTTCATGTCTTCCCACATCCATAAATAACAAACGGATTGTTTCTTGTATTCAAATGAAAATCATTTTCACAACTAACATCTAACATTGCCAGATGACAAGACAGAAATCTCGAAACATAGAAATTTCCGTGTCACAAAGTATTTTTAATTTATAATTATATAATTATATTATGCTCTACAATATTTATTGTATTGAGCACTTTTTTGAAAAAAAAAAGTAAATGGCAGAGAACTCAAAATCGCAAAACCTTGGGTCCTCTTTACCTTGATATATATATATATATATATATATATATATATATATATATATATATATATATATATAATAACTATAGTAATTATAACAATATTGATAGTAACAGAAATAAATCTGCTAATACTAGTAATAGTTATACTATAATTTAGATCGTCTTGAATAACCCACCGTGGACGAACTCGGAGGAAAAAGGAGGGGAAGTAAAAAAAGAAACAAACGAAGTACATGAACAAAAAGTCAAATACTCGTAGAAAAGAAAAAAACCCAAGACAAAAACCCTAACACTAAAGCGCTCAATACGAAAGTAGAGCAACAAAGACAGAAAATCTATGCAAGAGCCAACAAACCTATCGAGGTTTCACCCTTTGGCTCGTCAGGGTAAATTGGCTGAGAACAAATATATATATATATATATGGGCAGCAATCACACTTTTATGTAGGTTTCATTGAACATGACAGCCATTTACTATCGTTAAGTTTTTTACATAATTTTTCGTTTTTTATGACTTTTTTTCCAGGACACATATTAGATAGGAATTGTCCAAATGTTTTGTTTCCGAGCACTTTCGGCAATACTTTTAGCCATTATTAAAGTAAAATAAAATTCACTCTTGATAATGGCTAAAAGTATAGGCGAAAGTGCTCAGAAACACAAAATATTTGGACAGTTCCTATATAATTTGTGTCCTGAAAAATGGTAAGAACACGAAAAAGTATATAAAAAAACTTAACGAAAATACCTTGTCAGTCATTTTCAATAAAATCTGCAGATATATGTGTGTGTGTGTGTGTGTGTGTGTGTGTGTGTGTGTGTGTGTGTGTGTGTGTGTGTGTGTGTGAAAAAGAAATAGGGTTGTTCAAACGATAGAAATTGGTATAGAATAAAAAGTGTGAGAGGCCGTGAACGTTTTGTTTAAAGTGTATATTTGTTGTTGTTGTTGTTGTTGTTGTTATGATACATGCTATGATACTTTAAGTGTTCCTAATGGTATTTGTGACGCTACAAGTGTTTCGCGTCTAAAGTTAACTCTCTTCAGGCAAATAAATTTGTGGCTTTACGTATCGAATAAACTGGTGGCTATTACGTATCGTCAAATCAATAAAATCAACCATCTGACCGACAGTAGACAATTACGAAAAGACTTGTAGATAAGGAAGGTGCTTAGAAGATAATTTTAACGTACTAATGAGGGAACCCCAAACCAAAATCATTTCAAATTGGGGTAAGCACTTGATTCATTCATCCATTTATTTATTTCTTTATTTGTTTACTAGCAGTGTAGCCCGGCGTTGCTCGGCTGTAATGAAAGCTTTAAAACTAATCCATGGTCCTGGAGCTCAGACTCTTTGGACGTTAACATGAAAGACTAAAAAGCAATAGTTGTTCCAGTTAAAGCAAAACCGTAGGTATTGATTTCCGATATCGGGGAAAATGAGTCGTCTGGAAAGATCTACTAATGTTTAAGTCTAAAAACTATAATTTTACCAAATTAGAGCAGATTCTGCAGCAAGAACTACGATAAAAGGGCAGAAATCCTGATCTTGATCAGACCTGATTGGATATCGGGGTATCGAGTTCCAACATCGGGGAGAAATTGGAAAAAATAAGTCGCCCATGACCTGACCAGAAGGCTAAAGAATATTCATGTGAAGTTTAGTGAGAATCGGATAAAAATTGTGGATTATACAAACAGATAAACAGACACACACACAAACATCTTGCCTTTTATATATATATATTATCGATATTCTGAACTATTGTAAGAACTGCAACCTTGAAACTTCTGAATATCGTTTCTTATGTCTTTGTCTATGAGTGTATCAAATTTGATTAAAATCGGACTACTTCTTCTATAACCCGATTTTTTCTATTATCGATCTTCGATATTTATCGGGGGTACCTCGACACAAAACCTAGCTAAAAAAAACACTCGCAGAATCTTATAGTACAACTGTGTAAATTTTCAAAAAAATCGGTTCAGCTGTTTCGGAGTCTATAGGTAACGGACACACACACACAAAGGGACACACACACACATACACACACAGAGACAAAGTTCCATTTATAAATAGGTTTAGATTCATTTATACACGTGCTGATGTGAGAAACCACAGTCAATTCAACCCGCAAACATTTGATTTATTTTATTTTATTTTATTGATTTGATTTATTTTTTATTTTTCTACTTATATATATATATATATATATATATATATATATATATATATAGATAGATAGATAGATAGATAGATAGATAGATAAACATGTTACGGAAATTAACGAAATTTAATGAAACTTGGTTATAAGCAACCGACAATTTGTAATGAAAATATTTTGGACATTATTTTTACCGATACTCGTATTTAAGTAGATATTCTGTTTTTAATTAAACAGTATTTTATATTTATATCTACCGGCCTGATTATTTCACGATAAATTTTTATGACGAAAATGTGTGCTACCCAGCAGGATTTCGTTAAATTTCGTTAATTTCCGTAACATGTTTACATTTGTTTGACATTACGATACACTACAAAGCAGATATGGTTTGTTTACGATAGATCGAAAATTGTGTTATATAAGCATGATAAAAACATCGTCTGATCAAGAGGCTATCCATGGTCGAGTGGTCAAGACGGTACCAGATCAAATGGTATGCTTCCCCTATGTAATAGGGGTCGCAGGTTCGAATCCTGCTGGATAGCACACATTTTCGTCATAAAAATTTATCGTGAAATAATCAGGTCGGTAGATATAAATATAAATACTGTTTAATTAAAAACAGAATATCTACTTAAATACGAGTATCGGTAAAAATAATGTTCAAAATAAATATATATATACATAATACCAGATCGAAAGTTTAATCTGAAAAATATACATAGATTTATGTTAGGGAATGGTTTTCCTTAGTATGCGTCAGTAATCAGCGATGCTATTTTGGTAAAACGTTAATACCTTATAATGAGTTCTCAACCCCATTGGATACGCCATACTAGGTCTGCTATGTTGTAAAATCAACCATCCTAACTCTAACCTAAGAGTAGGGAATCTAAAATACCTGACAGATGTAGGGTGTACTCTTTTTCTGCTCGTGATGACCTCCCTCGCTTCACGATACAACGGTAAATACCCTCGTTCTGGAAGCTGGATTTCTCAATCGTCACGACCCGGTTCAAGTCGGAAAACTTCACATTGTCCGCCATGGCACCACCAACCTTCTCCCAAGAGTAGACCATTGGATTTCTGGAATTGAATGCAAAAAGTAACGAAGCAATAACACGGAGAAAAATAGAAAATAATGTTTGTAAAATTGTAACATCAATTCAATGGCTATCACGATCCCCAGATCCATAACCCATTACGGTCGTAGGAACATCACGTGTACAGCGCCTCCTTGGCCTAACATTTTAACCAACCTGACGTGGAATGAATATATCGGATCTATAGCTGCATCTATTGCTAAGAAGGTTGGGTCATTGTGCCAGGCCAGAATGTTTTTTTGTTGTTTTTTTTTGGTCAGAATCTATTTTGCACATTTATAAATCTACCATTCTTCCGTGCACTGAATACTATTGCCACACCTGGTCAGGGGCTCCTGCTATTCATCTCGAGGTTCTCCACTAATTTCTCTTGTTTTTTATTGGTGTCTCATTGTTTCTGTCTCATCTGCCCTACTTACTTAAATATGCTTTATTACTAATAGTATTAATAGGATTCAAATTTCTTAGATGAAGCATTGTCAATTATTATTCATTTTGGACTAGTATTTCTTTCATCTTATTTCTCTTACTTTTTTATTGGAGGCTTATTCTTTATTTCTCATCTGCCCTGCTTACTTAAATATGCTTTATTACTAGTAGTATTAATAGGATTCAAATTTCTTAGATGAAGCATTGTCAATTCTTATTCATTTTGGACTAGTATTTCTTTCATCTTATTTCTCTTGCTTTTTATTGGAGGCTTATTTTTTATTTCTCATCTGCCCTGCTTACTTAAATATGCTTTATTACTAGTAGTATTAATAGGATTCAAATTTCTTAGATGAAGCATTGTCAATTATTATTCATTTTGGACTAGTATTTCTTTCATCTTATTTCTCTTGCTTTTTATTGGAGGCTTATTCTTTATTTCTCATCTGCCCTGCTTACTTAAATATGCTTTATTACTAGTAGTATTAATAGGATTCAAATTTCTTAGATGAAGCATTGTCAATTATTATTCATTTTGGACTAGTATTTCTTTCATCTTATTTCTCTTGCTTTTTATTGGAGGCTTATTCTTTATTTCTCATCTGCCCTGCTTACTTAAATATGCTTTATTACTAGTAGTATTAATAAGATTCAAATTTCTTAGATGAAGCATTGCCAATTATTATTCATTTTGGTCTAGTATTTCTTTCATCTTATTTCTCTTCCTTTTTATTGGAGGCTTATTCTTTATTTCTCATCTGCCCTGCTTACTTAAATATGCTTTATTACTAGTAGTATTAATAGGATTCCAATTTCTTAGATGAAGCATTGTCAATTCTTATTCATTTTGGACTAGTATTTCTTTCATCTTATTTCTCTTCCTTTTTATTGGAGGCTTATTCTTTATTTCTCATCTGCCCTGCTTACTTAAATATGCTTTATTACTAGTAGTATTAATAAGATTCAAATTTCTCAGATGAAGCATTGTCAATTCTTATTCATTTTGGACTAGTATTTCTTTCATCTTATTTCTCTTGCTTTTTATTGGAGGCTTATTCTTTATTACTAGTAGTATTAATAGGATTCAAATTTCTTCAAATTGAAGCACTGTCAATTATTATTCATTTATCTTCCTTTTACCTTAATTCTCCAAGAATTTGTTCCCCTCTACTGTAGCCAGGTATTGATTTCACAACTCTTTGGGTCAAGTCACTGAATTCAACCAACAGATTTACACATAGCCGATTGGATAAAAGCGTTAGTTGATTTTTTAAAGAGATAACTGATACTGAGATATCTGGAAAAGGCATGGCACATGGAACTAGAACAACCTAGCTCGGTAGAAGAAATTAAGGGTTCGGTTCGAAACTCTAAACATCTGAAGAAGGCCGGAATGTACAACGGTCGAAACGTAGTGATTATGGCAAGAAAGGTGAGGACAACTGTTTGAACAATGCAAACAGTGTAAATAATTGTCATACCTCACATCATAAATCTAGACAAATATCCCCAAACTCTTGTATGTTTTTAACTTGGCTTTCTGATTCAAAACTCATTAAATCCAATTATCTCGGTTGAGCGATCCCAAAATTATTCAGCCCAGTTATCACGGATGCCCTTTTAATTATTCGAGTTTCCTGGTTCCAAAGCTATTCGAGGAAATTATTACAATTTGGTAATCTCCGAAATGTTCAATTGTTTTATCCCAGTTGCTTGATTTAAAAACGAATAAGGTTACTACGTCTTCTTGATCCGAGAATTACTCGATCTAATGATCCTGTTAACTGGATAACATTTATTTACCCCATTATTGTCTGATCAAAAAAATGTCTTCAGTCACAGCTGTCCAATCCAAAACCTATTCAATCTAATTATGTGACACTATCTCCCGCGGGTATACTTTCTTTTGTTTGCTTTAATACAGTGGGGAGAGAGGAATTAATATTGGTTGTGCTTTATTGTAATTCACGATGTGAGCTTATGTAAAAAAATATTTTAATACTATCATATACTTGTAAAATCCGGGGAATAGAAAAATTAACTATTTTAATACTATCATGTACTTGTAAAATCCGGGGAATAGAAAAATTAACTATTTTAGTACTATCATGTACTTCCAAAATCCGGGGAATAGAACAATAAACTATTTTTGGGAAAGAAAGGTAGAAATATAATTGTTCTTCTTTCGTGTTTGAAGCGGATATTTTTGCGTAAAGCTAAAATTTTATGAGTAGCCAAAAACAAAGTGTCAGTAGTGGTTTAATGGGGTCAGACGGGGTTAAAGTCCCTCAACAGATGTTTCCCTGAGAACAGAAATTGTGGGAATTGGAAAAATCTGAATATGATGTAATCGAAAAGAATTGAGCTGGTAATGTTTCATTCGTCGAGTTATCCCTCCCGCAAATCGAGGGGGTGGAAAACGATCTCATTGGTTGAAGACATCGAGTTGGCTAGATCCCCCGAGAGGATTGGGGATGGTTATAAAAATCCGGACTTCTGCGAGAAAAATCAGTTTTTTCAGAGCTGTGAGTAGCTGTGAGAGGCTGTGAGTTGTTCTCAGTTTAGATTCGGAGTGAGTCTCTGGAATTATAGTCGAAATGTAACGACTGTGGAACATAGTTCCCAACTAGGGAGACATGACCCACGTCTGGTCGCCTACCATAGAACTTATGGCTAAAGAGTTAATGTCGAATGAAGCCCGCCGCCGATTAACTTAAAGAGTTTAATTTGGAATAATGCGCCTTCGATATGAATCCCGAAAGAACGTTGTTTTTTTTTTTATCAGGGGAGAATCGAGAATTCTGATTCCTCGTTCGCTCTACTTCGGTAAACTCCGTTAAACTCCAATAAGAACCCGAAAGAACTTTGTTATTTTAGAAGATGCATCGAGAATTGACAGCCCTAATTATAGAGAAAATGTGAAAAGACTTTAATGAAAATTTAATGAATACGTGAAAAGACTTTAGTGAAAATTTGAAGAGCTCTGTTTACTTTTACGAAACTTAGAAAATACATTTTTATTTAAGGATTGAAAGCTCATATATTTTTAACCGAACTTTCTCTCTCTGTTGTAAACTGGCATTCCCACGGATGTATTACCAATCTGACGGCTGTATTATCTGCTCCTGTGACTAATAATTGTTTATATATATATAAAGACATTCTTTGTAAACCTTCAGGCGTGTTCGACCTTATTCATTTATTTTATTAATTTTTTTTTTTTTAGTGCCGTGTTCATTTTTAACTACAAGTGTACACCAGTGTCCGGACTGGCTTTGGTAGAACGACGCCTACTGAAATTGCACAACGCGACCTCTGAGATTAATTCACAACGTGGGAAGTGGCACGTTGTTGCAATAGACGTCTTATCCCGGCTAGCTGATTCCAAAACTATCCGAGGCATTTATCTCAACTGTTCTATCAAAAATCTATTCAAATGCATTACTGTGGTTGCCTGATCAAAAAAATATTGAATGCTGCTTCTTAATCCAAAAATGATTCCATCCCATTATCCAGATCGTTAACAGAATAAAAATTATTCTGACGCCGCCTTTACCGTAATTCTTTAATCTAATTATCTCAACATCATCATCAGTCAGTCAGTTAAGGCTTAGGCAATGTCACTTTCGATGCATGACTGACTAAGTAGAAAGATTTCCCGCAGTAGGTTGGCATTTCTTTCTGCAGTAGACTAGTAGCTAATCTTGTCCTGCTATTGAAACCATAGCTAGAAGGAGAAGAGATGGATTAATGCCTTTTTCAAGGGTATTTGCGCGTAACTGAATGCAACGAATTCAATTGGGATTCGAACTCGGCTTTCCGATTCCTCATTCCGAGCAGATATAGGGTATTTGCGCGAAAGTGAATGCAACGAATTTAACTGGAATTCGAAAACGGCTTTCCGATTTCTCATTTCGAGCAGATATAGGGTATTTGCGCGTAAGTGAATGCAACGAATTCAACTGGGTATTGAACTCAGCTCTCCGATTCCTCATTCCAAGAAGATGTAGGGTATTTGCGTCAAAGTGAATGCAACGAATTTAACTGGAATTTGAAGTCGGCTCTCCGATTCCACATTTCGAGCAGATATAGCGTATTTGCGCGAAAGTGAATGCAACAAATTCAACTGGGATTCGAACACGGCTCTCCGATTCCTCATTCCGAGCAGATATAGAGTATTTGCGCGAAAGTGAATGCAACGAATTTAACTGGAATTTGAACCCGGCTCTCCGATTTCTCATTTCGAGCAGATATAGGGTATTTGCGCGAAAGTTAATGCAATGAATTCAATTGGATATCGAACTCGGCTCTCCGATTCTTCATTCCGAGCAGATATAGAGTATTTGCGCGAAAGTGAATGCAACGAATTTAACTGGAATTCGAACCCGGCTCTCCGATTTCTCATTTCGAGCAGATATAGGGTATTTTCGCGTAAGTGAATGCAACAATGTCAACATCATACTCCGTCCAATTATCGAGGTTTTCCAACTCAAAACTCTGTGAGTTATATGACGTCATTGAATGTTTTACTTGGGAGTCATGTAAACAACCCCCACTAACTTTGGCAGAGCACCTCAAGTAGCGGCAGCATTTCATCCCCCTTACCAGCGTTCGAGGGGCTGTTCTTGCCAGTAAGCTAATCAGCATGCAGTGAATAAGCATCTAGCCGATCTCACTGTACACGCGCAAGCGAGAAGAATTATACATAAGAAATTATGAGAGAAATCCAATCAGAGCGTTGATTACGGCCAAGACACTTGTAAATCCTTGATGGTAATCCAAATTCCCTACGGACACGTTCCTCAAGTAGGGTAATGGCAAGGGAAACTGGTGATTCGTTTAATCACTACGACGCCTCTAATGCAAACAATGTACGATTGGATAATCCCGAAGAGTGATCTCTTTCTTTTCACCTTCGTTATATTGACCATTTTTAATTCAGTTGCTTTCGAGATTTCCATTGTCCAAATGCCAGACGCAATCTTTATTCAAATGTATGCAATTTTGTTGGTTTTGGAGCGAGGCAATAAGCCTCGATTTCTTTTTTGCACTAGAGTTCTACCGTGGAGAGAGTGGCGCCGCTTCATCGAAACAAGAATATTTGGGTGTGATCGAAACTTATTTATAAATGGAACTTTGTCCGTGTGTATGTGTGTGTCTGTGCGTGTTTGTCCGTTACCTATAGACTTCGAAACGGCTGAACCGATTTTCATGAAAATTTACACAGTTGTACTATAAGCGTCTGTTTTTTTGTTTTTTTTTAGCTAGGTTTTGTGTCGAGGTACCCCCGATAAATATCGAAAATCGATAATCGAAAAAATCGGGTTATAGAAGGAGTTCCGATTTTAATCAAATTTGATACACTCATAGACAAAGACATAAGAAACGATATTCAGAAGTTTCAAGGTTTCAGTTCTTACAATAGTCCAGAAAATCGATAACATATATATATATATATATATATATATATATATATATATATATATAAAAGGCAAGATGTGTGTGTGTGTGTGTGTGTGTGTCTGTTTATCTGCCTGTATGTCTGTATTTTTTCAGCCCTTTTATTTTAGTTTTTGCTTCGGGTTTGGCTCTAAGGAGGTGTAATTGTAGTTTTTTGTCTCAGCCATTTACTCAGAAGACTTATTTAGCCTCCAAAATTCAGTTTACGACGAAAAAAACTTATTTGATATCGATACCAGGAAATCAAAATTTGACTTACATCCATTCATTTTTCTTTCAGTCTACGGTTTCGCTTTAACTGGAAACAACTATTGTTTTTTAGTCTTTCGTGCCAACGTCCAAAGAGTCTGAGCTCCAGGACCATGGATTAGTTTTAAAGCTTTCATTACACCCGAGCAACGACGGGCTATACTGCTAGCCATAAATAAACGTAATTTTTCCAGGATACAATATGTATAACGGGAATTGAGCACCTCGAAGTAGTGTAATGGTTAGCAAACATGTCTTGCTAGAACATATTACAACTGAGTAGTAAGTTCTATCTTCACTGGGTACCCTATACTTTCGGCCTTACATCTAAGCGGCATTTAGGAAAGCAACTATCTATAGCGGGAATATCTTGTTAATGATTTTATTAGCGAATGCATTGTAATTGGATTGGTGGGGTAAGATGGTTATTGTTTCAGAAATAACACAAACATTAATGCTAGAATAAGACTACTATATATATATATATATATATATATATACTACCGGCCATAATTATTAGGCCACCTCAGTTTTTATAAGAAATTATGTATTTCATACTATTTTTAGTATTTATTGCCAAGTGGATATTTCTAAATGAAAATAAAATGGTTCTTTTGTTAATATTACTTTGCAAAATCTTAAAAGGCAACCAAGAAGCCTTTGCTTTGGCCAGCCAATAAGAAGAAGAGACTAGCATGGGGAAGGGAGCACAAAAACTAGACACCAGAACAGTTCATTTGATGTACATATTATTGTGCAGTATTAAAAAAGAACCATTTTATTTTCATTTAGAATTATCCACTTGGCAATAAATACTAAAAATAGTATGAAATACATCATTTCTTTTAAAAAAAGATAAGGTGGCCTAATAATTATGGCTGGTAATGTATGTCCTAAAAAGTCACAGAGTGTAAAAAAATAAACTTATTTAAAAATTGAAAAAATATAAAGTATTAAAAAAAAAAGTTCTGAGATCCGAAGATGCATTGGCATGGCAAAGGACACAATTAAAAAGCTAACCAGAGTGCTGAGAGACAGGAAAATATCATTGGAAACAAAGAAAAGAGTGCTGAACTGCTATGTGATATCTGTTCTTATGACAGTAAGTGTTGGATGATCTCTTCAAGGATGAAGGAGAGGCTCAAGGCAGGAGAAATGTGGTTCTACTGAGGAATGCTGAGAATACTATGGACCAAGCACATAAGCAATGACGAGGTGTTGGAGAAAATGCAAATGAAAATGCAAAAGAAAACTCATAATTAACATCAGGAAGAGACAGCTAACGTTTCTTAGACACATAATGAGGAAAGACGGCCTAGAAAATCTAATATTCACAGGATGAATAAAGGAAAAGCAAGACAGGGGAAAGAAGCATGAGAATAGTTTGATAGGCAGCCAGGAATCCTTTGTTTTGGCCAGCCAATAAGAAGAAGAGACGAGCATGGAGAAGGGATCACAAAAACTGGACACCAAAACAGTTCATTTAATGCACATATTATTGCGCAGTATTAAAAAATAACCAATCTCTTTTCATTTACAATTACTCACTTAGCAATAAATACTAAAAAGAGTATGAAATACATAATTTTTTGAAAACACTGGGGTGGCCTAATAATTATGGCCTGTAATATATATATATATTTATTAGGCCACCCCAGTGTTTTCAAAATATGATATATTTCATATATATATATATATATATATATATATATATATATATATATATGGTTAAATAAAATAAAGACAAGAGGAAAACTGTATTTTAAATCGCCTACGCGTTTCGTCCTGTGATGGACTTTATCAAGGCAAAAAGACGAAATGAGCTTTATTCTAAATTAAGTATTTATAAACAAAACAGTGTTGGCAACCACAAAGACGCTCACAAATCATTTCAAAAGATCAACAGAATATTTTAGCTTTTAGAATTTCTTCATGTGTAGTGCAAAGTCACGAGATATTAAAATGAAGGGAATTCAACCGTTTTCTTTGAAATTTTTATTATGTATGTTAGTCTGTTTTAGTATAATTTCCATAAGTAAAGGTGAGATTGGGAAAAATCCGGGGCCTAAATTGATATTTTGGTAGTACTGGATAGTGGCGCTCTCGAGAACTTTTAAACAATTTATTCAGAAGCAAAGTTCTCGAGAGCGCCGCTATCCAATACTACCAAAATATCAATTTAGGCCCCGGATTTTTCCCAATCTCACCTTTACTTATGGAAAACAGGAAGCAGAAAGGCAGTAGTTATACAGTTTAGAGTGGACAGGGGAGAGTTCAGTAGCACACCTCTTAAGGACTATCAACGGGATTCCATCACCACCGCACGCCTTATGGGGGTTAAGTTTTGAAATTACTCGGGATACTACTGTCGGGGTAATATATACGTCGTACAGTTTGGCCTCAGTTCTAATAGGGAAGTCGAGTGAGGGTACTCCAGATGAGTCAAATGTGGAGTTGGATGAGAATCTGCGAGCAAAGCACTCAGCTTTGTCCGCAGATGACGTGTGAACCTCAAATTCATTGATCAAAGGAGGGATTGAGGATTTACTATTGTTCAGCACCCCTTTGCATAACCGCCAATAGTCCTTGGAGCCGAACTTGCGGTCAGCTATGCGCTGTCGCATTCTCTCAGCACAACCGCTTGGCGTCATTCAAGATTCTCTTGCATTCATTATGAGCAGACGTGAATAGGCGCCTATTGGGATCAGATGACTGTCTCCGGAATAGTCGGAAGTAATGGTTCCTGTGGGCAATGGCGGCCAAACAGGCAGGAGAGAATCACGGAGAGGAATGAGGTTTTAGACACTATTTCCTGGCAAGTATGAAGGCATCAATGCCAGCTTTCACCAATGACGAAACCTCAGAGGCACAGTCATCAACTGGGAGATCGAACACTTTTCCCCAAGGGACGTCGCAGAGGAAATCGCGAAAGGCGTCACAGTCAGCTTTTTGGTAGCAGTAGGAGGTTCTATAGGTAGGAGGCTCCTGGGTGGAATGAGAGTGGAAAGAAATATTGAGAGAGACAACAGCATGGTCGGAGTTGCCGAGAGGGCAAGAGGTAAAGCATATATCTATTAGCATTAGCGAGGAGTGTCCAGAGGGAGTGCTTGGAAAGCGAGTGGGGAAGTCCACCACTTGCGTAAGGGATTGAGAAATAGCAAAGTTCATGGCGTGGATGCCCGCTGGATCAGTAATAGAGTCTTTAAGCCACTCAGAGTGATGGGCGTTTAGATCTCCAATCTCAGATTATAACTGAGCATATTTTTACATATATATATATATATATATAGGCACATAAACACGCACACATGACACACTCACGCACACGCACACACGAGAACGAATACAGAACGGCAAAATAGTAGCAATAAACATGCCAATTAAAGCAGAAAAAACAACAGCCATAAAACAAAGCTCTCTGCAACATTGGTAAAAGTCAAACTAGCAGTCAGTTCAACATCATACTTAGATAAACCACATACTAAAGCAAAAAGAAAGACAACTATCACTAACACATGTATATACCTTAAACATACACACACATACATACTCTAACACACACACACACACGCACTCACTGCAATTAATGACAGCAGCAGCAGCCAGGAATGATCATTCGTTGAAAAGCATAAACTCAAATGCAAGCTTTTCTACCATTCTGAAGATGAGGTTTTGATCGCGAAATATTAATGCATAATAAATAGGTAATACGCAACAACTTCTTGAACTTACTTTATTTTACTAAACGCATTGTGACAGCCTTCAAGTCATAACCATACACCATATAGATAATATATATATATATATATATATATATATATATATATATATATATATAGTCATGCGCAGACATATCTCTTTCGCTGTATCACAGCTCATCAGTACGGTTAGACAGCCGATTGCTTTTTAACCCAGGATTGAAACCCGACTGAATTGGCGTCAGTTGGCGATTCTACCTCTGAGCTAGAAGTAGGCAGACATTTTACGTGTATATTATCATTATACACGCCGAATAGCTGAGAATGATCTAATTCAGTGCTGAATGAACGATGCGTTTATGCTAAAGTACCTACTGTTTTTCAAAGTCTACCATTCTTCCAGAGTGCTCAATCAGGGTGTGAGAACGTATGACCGGAAATAGGGAGAAATGTAAAATGGTACTAAATGTTATATGCAGTTTAATATGCAGTTGCTAGATTTGTAATGACTTTCATTGAGTGCTTCTTAGTTAACTTTGATAAAGAGGGCCTGGCGAATTTGAAGTTTTTTTCCTTATTATTTTTCTGGTGTTGTATAATGGTGTTGTCGAGTATTTTCTTATATTGTGAATCCGGATAGGATTTTATTACGAATATAGCAACAACATATTAAAATGCTTATAACATTTGATACACTTTTACATTTACAAACATTTCAGAGTGTTTGGGTGTCAATCTGAAAAGAGTGCAGAGGATTCGGAAAGAGTTAAATGAGTCTAATGGTGATTATGAAGGTGTTTGGAGTGATCACCAGTGATGGTGACGTTATGCCTCCATTCATCTTCTCACAGGTCCCAAAAACTCTACACGGAGACCTACATCCAGAGGTAGTGCTGCCTTAGGTCAAGAGGATGGCTGATGGAAGATCCTATGTCTGACAATAGTAATGGTTGTCAGACAATTTTTATGGCCACATCACATCTTACATCTGGCCACATAACTTCCCAGACTGTAACTCCATTGATTATTAAGTGAGGGGCACAGTACCAAAGATGCACTAAAGACAAGCATTCACGAACTAAAGAGAAGGAGACCGCCCAGAAGAGATGTAGGAGATTCCAAAGTCGTTTCGAGGCTGGGGTTAAAACCTATGGCGATTTTATTGAATAAATTTAGTTTTTATTTTTTTATTTTTTTTATTTTTTTGACAATTTTATGAAATTTTGCTGAATACATCTGTTAAAAAGAGGTATCAGTGTTATTTTTCGTTTTTGCGTAATTAAGAAGAAAACTTTTTCATCGCACTATATATATATATATATATATATATATATATATATATATATATATATAATTTAGAAAAGATTTTTGATTTACTACGATTTCAATGGGTAATACATATTTCACCGCTTAATGATTTTATAATTGCGGCTCGTCAGACCCAAATGGTACAACAGTTGATCCTCAAAATATCCCCGCAAAAACTTTTTACACAGACGCTAACATGCCCATATATAGAATAGACTTTGTAACGGTAATTTACAAAAATTTTTTTGCTCATTTAAAACGAACCCCAAAGAATAGAAAAAAGTCAGGATAAAGAAGTAGAAGATTGAGTAATAAAAAGAAGAGAAAAAAGGAAAAGAAAAAAGAAAAAAGAAAGGACAAAGAAATAAAACAAAAAGAAAATAAACAGTATCCAGAAAAGTAAAATGTTAACTTCATGTATCGACAACGTAGCGTCTATAACGACGCGTCTGCTTTCTTAGAAAAACATGACGCGGAAAATGTAACATTGGAATTTAGTTTCAAATATAATGGGATATATTAACGGTACAAAAATAAATTGTACATCATAACTTTAATACAATTGTGAAAAATACCAACTATTACTATTATTTTAAAAATTCATATTAATTTAAAGATTCAGTTAAAATAATTAAAATTACTAAAAATAAAATTTATAATTAAATATAGAAATAGGAAAAGTTAGAAAGATAAACCTAAAAAAAGAGAGAAAAAATAAATAAAAAGAAAGAATTAAAAACAATGAGAGCAAGCAGTATAGAAAATAATTTAAAATAATTCAAAATAAACGTTCTAGATCGAAATCGACGTCTATTAGACTTACATTCATTCTTAGAAACGCGACATGGGATTTACTCTTAAATTAAAATATACCTATTATAGGGTATATTTATGTTGAAAATTAAATAATAAATCATACAACCTAATTTTTTTTTAATCATATCACCCCGAGCAAGGCGGTAACGCCACTGATGTGCAGGGGGCTACGTAAGAGTGAAAAGATTGGGAAAGAGAAAGCCGGAAACCACATCCTAAACAGGGAACAAGGGATGAGCCACTTTCAATAACCGAGGGTGGAGTGTGAACCAAGCGATAGTTTAGTCTATCTACTCCAATTGAAAAAAAAAAGAAAAAAAGGAAAAAAGAGTGAAAAGGTTGGAAGAGAGAAAGCCGGAAGCTACATCCTAAACAGGGAACAATGGATGACCCTCTTCACCTGTTCAATAGACGAGGGTGGAGTGTGAACCGGGCGATAGTTTAGTCTATCTACTCCAATTGAAAAAAAAAAAGAAAAAAAAGGAAAGAGTGAAAAGGTTGGAAGAGAGAAAGCCGGAAGCTACATCCTAAACAGGGAACAATGGATGACCCTCTTCACCTGTTCAATAGACGAGGGTGGAGTGTGAACCGGGCGATAGTTTAGTCTATCTACTCCAATTGAAAAAAAAAAGAAAAAAAGGAAAGAGTGAAAAGGTTGGAAGAGAGAAAGCCGGAAGCTACATCCTAAACAGGGAACAATGGATGACCCTCTTCACCTGTTCAATAGACGAGGGTGGAGTGTGAACCAGGCGATATTTTATAAATTTCAATATAACCACTAGTAGTAATTTATTGTAAATATAATTAAAATAATAACTCTTAGTAAGAAAAAATAAATAAAATGTTAAAATACAATCTTAAAAAAACATCTTAAATAATAATAATAATAACAACAGATAATATTAATAAAATAATAATAAATTAAATAAAAAACAATTATAATAATATGTATGTATCAAACAAAATTTCTCTTAGACGTTAATAATAATAATAATAATTTATAATAATAATAATAATAATACTCATTCTATTAAAAACGAAGAAAAAAGAATCTTAAAAATAAAACTATAAATATAATAATTATAAAAAATAAAAAACACAAAAATAAAAAATATAAAAAACTTTTGTGGTAAAATGATATCAACAGTACATTCCAGACTTTTCCCAAATAACCACTTTTTTAAGTTAAATTAATGTAAATTAATTTAATTTACACTAACTTAAATCACAATCTGGATTTATCTAGACTATTTTATATTTATTTTTATGTCTGCATTTAAATATTAATTCATTACGCTGATTAAGGAGTTCCTTTGGATTATTATATTTTATAATCATCAATTTTTCCTCCAAGCATAAGTTGCACCTATCCCTGAGTATTTAATAAACCTCCATCTGACCAGTGGGGTAAATCCTCCATCTTTAATATTCCAGTATTGTTTAGATAGCGCAGTTTGATGTTTCAAGGAGGCGTTGGAAAACGAGTGTCTGTGGTTTTAAAGCCTCTGTTTCCAACTACCTGCAGATATCCCTATATAAACTCTTTTATTGATAGGGTCCTCCACTGGACAAATAGTGGCTTCATAGACAGCTTTTTCCAAATTACACCTACCATCAACGGGGAAATATGTTTTATTGGTAAAATTACAGGAAGTAATCATCAGTAAATTTTGCCTTTTTGCTATCTCACCTAACCCTGTTCTACCAACCATTTGCAATAACTAATTAGGTAGGTTATGCGTTGTTTACGTCTGTCCCGCCTGCATTGGATATGCCCAGTGAGTTTCAAAGATAAACCTCCTGTCCTGTTCAAAAGACCGGGGAGAAGAGTGAATCACACGAAATGCGAACCCATCTACTCCAATTAAAAAGAAAAAAATAGTTGATAAAAGTTTAGATTTTTAGGCGGAGGCGTTAGAAGTATAGAGTGGATGTAGATTTTAGACAGAACCGGAAACCCAGTCCTAAACAGGAAGCAAGGGATAAACCTGTATTTCTTTTCAAAATACCGGGGGGGGGGGAGACCTTAAAAGTATGGATTGGAAGTAGAATTTAGGCAGAACCGGAAACGCAATCCTAAACAGGAAACAAGGGATAAATCTCTACTCTTGTTCCAATGACCGGAGATTATCTCGTGATATTTATGGAGACGGCGTATTATTTTTTAGTATTGAATGTTTCTTTAAGCCAAGAATGTTTGGCTTCATGATGTACCCTAACCTCATTCTTTGTCGCAAGAATGTCATCTATCAATTTCTGATTTTAAGTATGAGGATTTTTTGTTTCTATTTTCCTTAATATTTTTTTCGTTATTTACATTCTCCGTCCCTGGTATTCACAGCGACGATCCGTAGAACCACATTTATGATGTCCCATCTCTTTTCTTGGTGTATGGGGAAATTATTTGGCATTGCCACCTGGCTATTAGAACAACCACCGACAGCAGAAATATTTGTAGTTTTTCTTCCAACGTTTCCAGCGACAGAATATTTTTTAGTATTAAATATTTCTTTAAAAATGGCATCCTTATTGTTGTTGTTGTTTGTGTTTTTTGTTGTTGTTTTTTTGTTTTTTTTTTAGGGGGAACAAGGTATTTTTTTAGTTTTAAATCATTTAAGAACCATCGTTAAGAAAGGAAAAACAGTGTGTTGTCACCATGAAAAAAATGCAAGCAAAGTGTCTACAAAAATAAAAGAAGAAAAACGAAAAGAGAGAATCACCAAGGAAGAAATGAAAAACATTGAGTACGAAAAGAAAGAAAGAAAGAAAGAAAGAAAGAAAGAAAGAAAACGCATGAAAGAAAGAAAAAGAAAGAACGGAAGAAGTAAGAAAAACATGCAAAGTGCAAAAAAGTGCAAAGAAACTGAGAGCGAAGAGAGAAGAAAGAAAGACAACAAGAAAGAATGTAACGGAAAGAAAGAAAGAAAGAAAGAAAGAAAGAAAGAAAGAAAGAAAATGCTCCTCTAAGAAAAAAATGAAACAGAGACAGAAAGAAATAAAAAAACAGAGTATGAGAAGAAAGAAAGAAAGAAAGAAAGAAAGGAAGAAAATGCTCCTTTAAGAAAAAATGAAAGAGAGACAGAAAGAAATAAAAAACAGAGTACGAGAAGAAAGAAAGAAAGAAAGAAAGAAAGAAAGAAAGAAAGGAAATGCTCCTCTAAGAAAAAAAATTAAAGAGAGAGAGAAAGAAATAAAAAAACAGAGTACGAGAAGAAAGAAAGAAAGAAAGAAAGAAAGAAAGAAAGAAAGAAAGGAAATGCTCTTCTAAGAAAAAATGAAAGAAAGAGAGAGAAAGAAATAAAAAAGAGTACGAGTAGAAAGAAAGAAAGAAAGAAAGAAAGAAAGAAAGAAAGAAAATGCTCCTCTAAGAAAAAAATGAAAGAGAGACAGAAAGAAATAAAAAAACAGAGTATGAGAAGAAAGAAAGAAAGAAAGAAAGGAAGAAAATGCTCCTTTAAGAAAAAATGCAAGAGAGACAGAAAGAAATAAAAAACAGAGTACGAGAAGAAAGAAAGAAAGAAAGAAAGAAAGAAAGAAAGGAAATGCTCCTCTAAGAAAAAAATGAAAGAGAGAGAGAAAGAAATAAAAAACAGAGTACGAGTAGAAAGAAAGAAAGAAAGAAAGAAAGAATGTGCTGCACCAAAATAGACAATAGATTACGAACAGAAAATAAAGAAAGAAAGGCTAAAGTAAGAAAAAGAAGTCTTTTTTATGAAAGAAATACAAAGAGATTAAGTACGAAAAAAAAAACGGAAGTGAAAGAACAAAATGAAGAAAAAAATGGAAAAGCCTCGCCAAGAGAGAAATGGCAAGATTGAAAGTAAAATAAAATGCATCGTCAAAGACTAAATGTTAAAAAAAAAACACAGAATGAAAAGAAAGAAAGAATGTGCGTCACCAGCAATTGTAAAAAAGAAAGAAAGAGAAATATAACGAAAAAAATGGTAAATCAAAAAGAAAACAAAAGAAAAGGTATGTAATGGAACCAAATAAAATAAAACGGAAGAGGCGTAGCGAAATAAAGAATTTAAAATAATGTAAGAAGGAAAAGACAGAAAGAA
>JBBBDQ010002070.1:570000-610000 GCA_037127315.1 Ascarosepion bandense
AAGTTAGGTTTCTTCAATAAACAAGTATCGATTTTAGTTCAGCATATACATTTACACGTAATTAAGGGAGTTTAGAAACGATTTAACGGGGTAAAGGCCTTCGGGGTACAAAACAAAAATTTACCTTTTGGGCTCCTCTTTTTACTGATGACCATGCATTCAGTTTTCTTCTAGTATATTTGTAGTTCTTGCTTTCCACTTTCTTTAACTACTTCTTGCAGGAGGTACTGAACCGTTATGTAATATTGATCCTCTCATATGACAAGCGAATGCTGGGCTCTTCACAGATCAAGAATAGACTTGAAGCAACGGAAATGTGGTTATACAGAAGGAGGCTGAGAATATCATGGACCGGACACGTGACCAATGACGAATGTTTAAGCAAAATTATGAACATATGACGCTTAACCATTGAATCAGATAGACAGTATTGACATTTCTAAGTCACTCATGAGAAAAAAAAGCTTGGAAAATTTGATACGCATGGGTTATACAGAAGTTCAACAGACAGAGGAAAATAGCGAATAACTTACCTAGTGAGTCACTGTAAATAATTGTCAGAACAGAGATTAGTATCAAAAGACATTTACTAAAAGCTACAAAGAAAAGAATGTTGGAACGTTGTGGAGTGCCATAATCACCAACGTCTTGAAGAAACAAAGAAGAAGAAGACCAAGAAAATCCAAACCTTTAGAAACGAGATGCCATAGAAAACATCATAGGTTATCTCCTATTTAGACTGCACCACAAAAAAGCAATGCGAGACTCCGTCGTGCAAAAAATAGAGTCCCAGGGAAGGACCCCAAAACTACTGTCAGGAAGAGAAAGTTAAGACTGTATGGACACATCCCAAGAATCAACAAGCTCTCCAAACTACGAGCTACGAAGCTTAATCAATCAAGAACAGACAGAGAAAAACTGGTTAACAGTATCACAGAGTGAACTGGAAGATCCTGCATAGAGACTTACATATTGGCACCCAACCGAGACACATGAAAGGAGCTGGTCAGGTTTCTCTGACGCACGGTGACCCAATGACACACCCGGTAATGACGACGACGACGACGACGATGATGATGATGATGATGATGATGATGATGATGATAAAGAGACTTGATATTCACACATTCATATAAATTTTAGTCAGATCGTAATATTTTCGACAACGTCGTTTGCGTGACAACATAATGAAGTGACGAGGCCGGGGATCAAAGGGTATGATACGCCTTCAGGCGCCGAAGAGGATTCGGCAAAGAAGGCATACGAAATCAGCCGGAAAAAATATCCCAACATTTTCCATGGCGCGACAGTTTTTTTCGATCTATCTTGGAGTGAGGTCGAGGTACAAAATACCAAATCAAGTCAATTCCCTCTTCATATTTTTTGGCTTTCTTCAAACTCAGTTTTAACTGGTAAATTTTCGTTGTAAGTCCCGTCGCTTTTCCCCTTCAAATTTATCCAAAATAGCATTATCTCTGTGCAAATGTATATGCTGAACTCAAATCAACTGTTAGTTAGTGAAGAATCTTACCTTTTTTATCTAAATGTCCATAAAAAAACGAACTATATCTTGCACTTTTTCTCTCCCGTAACTCTCACGAATTCATGTAATTAACGGCAGAATGACGGACTGCGCATTTGAAAGAATTTGGGCAGATTTTTGGTCGATTTTTCTTCATTTAATGATACTTCCGGCGATGTACTTCCGGAAATTAAAGTAATGCGCTATTGTATTTCTACGCTTGTTACTCTCATAACAAGAAGTACATCGCCGGAAGTTTCAGTAAAGGAAGAAAATCGGCCAAAGTTCAACTAAAACGTCTGCCTACGTAGAACGTCATTCTGCAGTTAATTACATGACTTCGTGAGAGTTACGCGAGAGAAAAAGTGCGAGATATAGTTCGTTTTTTTATGGACTTTCAAAGCAAAAAAGGTAAATTTCTTCAGTAACTAATTGTTGATTTGAGTTCAGCATATACATTTGCACAGAAATAACGCTATTTTGGATAAATTTGAAGGGGGAAAAGCCGTCGGCACCTAAAACGAACATTTACCTTTTAACTTTATTTATTTATTTTTTTCAATACAATCACATTAGAAAAGAGAGGAACGAGAGGCAGTGGACGAGATTAGACTTCCCCCAGGCAGGATATTTGGGGGTTGTGAAATGCGCGAAGTTGGGTAGAGGAGTTTATTTTTACCCGGCAATTTTAAAAATGCTATGGAACTCTAAATAATGGCTTAAATAGTTTGAAACATTGCAGGGTTATTCTTTTGTCGGTTTTATAGTCTCATTTCACAAACACGCCAATGCAATAGCTTTGTTGACAGTGTAAAGAATTTTGGTGGGTGGCTTCTCTTGGGAAATAAATTAACTCTATCCTGGGTGGGTTAATTTAGAGTTACGAAAATTTAATTTTTTACTCACTAACTATAACATTCCACAAAGCTCCAAATAATAGATTCAATTATTTGAAACTTTAAATTTTTATTCTTTTTCCATTTAATTTTTATTATAAACTTTCATTAGGCCTGAAACTGTATTTACTTTGTGGCGATACCGAGCAAAACGAGGGACCGGATATTTGAACTCTCAGGACCAGAAAGCAAATGACCATAACTGGTCGGTGCGCAACCGGCTCCACGCAGAGGTTCTGGCAGAAAGCCAAAAATCAATTAAATATTAAGTTTCAGTTCGCAAATTTTATTTATCGGCCAATGGGAAGCATAGAATCAAATACGAGTGTGAATTCCCAAATGATCTGCTGGTGTCCACAAAGACGATATAAAAAGCCGATACAGAAAGCATCTCCACGAGACAGACAGAGACACCGACAGACTCGAGAAAGCACTAGCGTAATAAGCACTTCCCTTGACCAAGTCAAGCGACTTACTATGCTAACCGCTCTTCCCTCTCCTTTTTTTCTTCGCTGTCTCGAAACTACATACGGACCAAAGGAGCGGATACATCAAAGACATTTCTAATTTACAACGCTCCCACATTCATACGCACAAATTATCTTTTCAGCATTTTATTGCCATGAACTTTTAATGTCCGTTGGACCCATCCTACGAGGATTACCTTAATTGTAAAAACCTTAATTAATATGTCTATATATAAAATGTTGATGTTTTTTTTTGTTTTTTTTTTAATCATTTCACCCCGAGCAAGGCGGAAACGCCACTGATGTGCAGGGGGCTATATAAATGTAAAAAGATTAATTAGAAAAGAGTGAGGAGTACAAACTAGTTAGAAAGGAACAATAGAAAGCTGAGAAAGCAGGTGCGATGACAGATACATAGGTGGAGAGAAAGGGAAGGTTATACGGGCGTGGGGAGAGAGCTAGAGTCCAGTGGTTAATAGATGAGTATTGACTTTGCATTTAAATTTCTGGAGGTTGTAGCCGTCAGGAAAGCAAGAATACGGGAGCGAGTTCCACAGGTGGGAAGTGCGAGAGAAGAAGCTGCAGGAGTAGAATGTTTCTATACTCAATTTGATTTTCTTGTTTATAACCCCTTTTATAACTTATAGTGGGCTATCTACAACGAGGCCAAATTCCGTTAATCTGCAACAACACCCAACTACTCTCCACTAGAACGGATAACCCACTATAACTTTTCAGGTATTTGCTTTTCAAGCATTCACTTTTCCAAATGCAATTTACAATGCAAACAATTCACACTGAATGTATTTTGAAATACTGGATTAGCAGCAATGTACTGAATTCATAAAATACGGTTAATTGAAGACTAAAGTAAAACTGTACGCATTAGTCTAAAGTGGCAAAACTCCTAACTCCAGCAAAGGTATTCTGGCGGCAACAATTATGAAACAATATATATATATATATATTCACACCTTCCTTTCGATTAACTAATTTATTCTCGGAATTCTAATTTTAATAACTTATCTAGGGTTTGAAATCGATACCTCAACCACAAACAGCGTTAATTGAAAGTTGCGCGCGGGCAAAAAAAGAACTATCTGCAAAAAGGATCAAGAATTAAAGAGAATGTGGTAAGTCAACTAGTGGCCATTTTGAAAATAATGTTTGGACGAGTGAAATGGATGCTGTGATGAGACCCGTAGGGAAGAGATTTAAATGAGAAGTAAGTCACGATTGCTAAAAGTAAGCTATTGTCAGGAATAGATAGGTTCGTCAATTTTCAATAGGTTTGCCTATCGTCTTTTTCACACTCATCCTCCATCTTTTGAACACGATGTTTATCCCTTGTTTCTTGTTTAGGATTGTTCTTCCGGTTCCTTCTAAAGTCTACTTCAATTTTTACCTATGATGTTTCCGTCTAAACTCTGAAATTTTTTTTGTTATTATTCTTTTCCTCAAAGGAGTAGATAGGTGTGTCTATCGTTCGGTTCACACTCCTCCCCGGTCTTTTAAAAAGAAATAGAGGTTTATCCCATGTTTCTTGTTTAGAATAATGTTTCCGGTTCCTTGCAAATTTTACTTCAACTCATTCCTGCCTAAACTCTGAACATTTATTAATTTTTTTTTCTTTCTTTCAAAAGGAGTAAATAGGTGTGCCTATCGTCCGGTTCATACTCCTTCAAAAAACTAAATTCAACAGCCATTACCATTTTCTGTTTTTCATGATTTTTGTTTCTTTATGGAACTTTCTCCCCACAAGTCTTCCCATTCCCTTTGAATCTAAGTAAACCTTTGCGTCTTAGTGGCGTCGTCGCCTTCCTTGGAGTGAAATGATAGAAAAAATAGTTTTGTAATTTGCTTGAAGCATTGTGTATATTAGGTGTATGGGTAAATTTTGAAGGCTATCACAATGCGTTTAGTAAAATAAAGGGAGGTAAAGAAGGTGTTTGGTATTACCTATTTGTTATTCATCTATATTTCCAGATCGAAATCTCATCTTCAGAATGGTAGGAGAGGTTGTTTTCACGTCCGCTTCGTGAACCGTTCATTTCAACGGTCATCCTTCTCTGCTACTGCTGTCGTTAATTGTAGAGTGTGTGTGTGTGTGTGTGTGCAAGTATAAGTGTTTGTGTTAATGGTTTATATATGTATGCATTGACCGATAGTAGGATTTGGCTTTTTCGAATCTTTGTTAAAGTGATAGTGGGCGCCGTTTTACGATCTGATTATATCTGTCTGCTTTAATTTATGGTTTATATATGTGTGCGCGGAGTTGACCGATTGCATGATTTGGCATTTTACGGCGCCCACTCTGACAGAGATGCGAAAATGCCGAATCATGCTAAACGATAGAAAAAAAATGTTAAATAGCAGGATCATTTCAGAACGAATATTGTATATAACATCGAGTATATCGGCGCTGGATTTTTACAGTCAGGCGATCTTAAATAATTTGATCCGCATTCAATGTTTCTAGAAACTGAGATTGCCATCAAACAAATAAGAGTTTTCTTTTAACTATTTCATTCCACGCAAAGTTATAATGCATGGTGAATATTCATGTTTCGAAAGGCCATAGAAAATTCAGTCAGTCAGTTCATTTAGTTGCGAATCTTCCCATTAACTGATACATGTTTGGGCAATCATGTCTCGAACGAGTCATGACTGACTGGGCAGAAGATTTTCCCCCAGTAAGCTGCTATTATTTTCTGTGGCAGACTGGTTGCCAACCAAGACTATAAAACCCAATCTGCCCTGCTATTTAATCCGTAGCTGAAGGGAGAAGCGATGAATTAATACCTTTCCCAAGTGTAATTGCACATAAGTGATCACACTTGGGCGATCATGTCTCGAAAGAGACATGACTTACTGGGCAGAATATTATCCCGCAGTAGGTTGCCATTGCTTTCTGCGGTAGACTAGTTGCCGACCAAGGCTATAGAACCCAATCTGTCCAACTATTTAACCCATAACTGGAAGGAAGAGACGGATTAATACCTTTCCCAAGGGTATTTGTGAATAAGTGAATAAAATGGATTCAAGTGGAATTCGAACTCGGTTCCCCGGTTTCTCGTTCCGAGCCGATATCCACTGTACCTCAACGCACATCCTCATAGAAAATTACGTAGCCTAATAAATAAAAATGTATTTTCAACATAATCTCTTTCCTAATTTAGTTGCGAATCTTCCCATTGCGCCTTAACTCATTAATTAAGTAATGTATTAATGAGAATAATATTTCTCAGCAATCTCCTAAATTTGTTGGTGAATATTCATGCTTCGTAGGGCCATCAATAAATGCATAGCCTAATAATTAAATATGTATTTTCGACATAATCTCTTTCCTAATGTAGTGGCGAATCTTCACCTTACGTTGTAAACCTAATAACGAGAAAAATATTTTTCAACATAAGCTCCTTTTTAATTTAGTTTGCGAATATTCATTTTACTGATATACATTAATGATTCCGTCAGTCTATTAAATACCATACCTGATACATGCTTGGGCAATCATGTCTCGAACGAGTCATGACTGACTGGGCAGAAGATTTTCCCCCAGTAAGCTGCTATTATTTTCTGTGGTAGACTGTTTGCCAACCAAGACTATAAAACCCAATCTGCCCTGCTATTTAATCCGTAGCTGAAGGGAGAAGCGATGAATTAATACCTTTCCCAAGTGTAATTGCACATAAATGAATGCAATGAATTCAACTGGAATTCGAACTCGGCTCTCTGATTTCTCATTCCAAGCCGATAACCACTGCACCACAACGCACATGAGTAGGTAAAATTATAATGAGAAATGTATTTACTTTCCACCCGGCTGCGGTCACCTCGCATTGAAACACCCGTTCCCGTACAATCATTGAAGCTAAGCAACGTCGAGCAAGGTCAGTAACTAGATGGGTGACCACTTAAGAATACCAAATACTGTAAGTTTGGGTCTCCGTTGCATGGCTTACGGTCACATCGCATAGTTATTCCGGTTCTCTTACGATCACCAAAGTTAAGCAATGTCGAGTCTTGTCAGCGCTTAGAAGGGTGATCGCTTGAATATATCAGCTACTGTAAGCTTTAATGTAGGTATGTTGCAATGGATAATGGGTCGGAACCGTTACTCGGAGAACCGGGTTCCAGTTCCAGTTGGAATGGTTATATTATGCGCGTATGGATCTGGGAAAAGATGCTAATCCACCTTTACTTCCTCCAGATATGAGTTAATTAATAAAACATATATCAATCACTAAATTATTATTATCCCCACTTTCAAAAACCATCTCACAATCTAAATTTATTTTCTGGCTTTAAATAACTTGCAGAGATTGATAAACCTAGAAAACGAATCAATCAATATTTTATCGAACTAATATCTTTTAAAAAAATTTTTCTCAATGTACTTAATTCATGAGCAAATATTAATCTTGCGTATATATATCAATAAATCCATAGCCAAATAATTTTAAAAAAAATATATTTTCCAGTACAAATATTTATTTTTGAACATGAACATCTTTCTTGTTAATGCTCTTGATTCAGTGATGAATATTAACCTTATGCAGGTACAGCTTGTTGATGAAAACGCCTTTATTTTACACAGTAAATATTTTTTTCAAAGCAGTTTTCTTTCTTGTCAATGCACTTGATCCAGTCCTTCTACATAGATTATATAGATCGAACGTTATTCAATGAACTTTTCGGATCAATATTCGGTTAATAACTGCGTGTTAGGCTGCAGATTTATGGATGCAACACATTAATTTTCAGGGGTCTTTTATCCCACCCACCACTCCTCCACACACACTCGTGCGCGCGCTGATGAACGAGAAAAACGGAACTTACGATTCTGAATTTGATCCTTGGGCAAAACATTCGAGCCGAACTCTGCGGCCAAGCATTGGTGGTGACGGATAGACGGCGATGAAGTCGTTTTGTATTTCTGGGCCCCAGTTTACTTTGGGCGCTGAGAAAAAATGAACCAAAAGATTTTCAATCGGTTAGAAGGATAAAAGCATTCTACAAACATTTTAACAGATCATTTTTTTTAATTCTTTTTCTTTGCACATGTAATATTTTCATCGTTTTTTATTATTATTATTATTATTTTTTAATCGTATCACCCCAAGCAAGGCGAAAACGCCACTGATGCGCAGGGGCTACGTAAGAGTGAAAAGATTGGAAAAGAGAAAAACCGGAAACCACATCCTACACAGGAAACAAGGGATAAGCTTCTTCACCTGTTCAATAGATGTGGGTGGAGTGTGAACCGGGCGACAGTTTAGTCTATCTTCTACAATTGAAAAAATAAAATAAAATAAAATAAAAGGAGAGTGAAAAGATTGGAAAAGAGAAAAACCGGAAACCACATCCTACACAGGAAACAAGGGATGAGCCTCTTCACCTGTTCAATAGACAAGGGTGGAGTGCGAGCCGGGCGATAGTTTAGTCTATCTACTGCAATTATCCAACATGTTTCCATTATAATATATATATATATATATATATATATATATATATATATAATAACTTTTCGATGTTCAAAACTGTTGAATGATCATTTCAACATGAAATCCCTAAGAGAGATTTCACATCTCATTGGCAACTAACACATTTCAAAATGAAATAAAAAAGAAATAAAAAAAATGTGAAGGTTAAGAATTTACCGGCGGAAGTAAAAAAATTTACGTCACAAAAATAATCGGTTAGCAATCAATGTCTATTTTTAGATTTTGGACAATTTTACTTTTAGATTGAGTTGTAAGTGAAAACAATTGAACATTTGACTTAGTCTAGCTTTACAAAGGGAAAGGGGTTAACGGATGGAATAGGAAGTGGTGTTTGATTGAGAAGTGGGTTAAACAAAACAGAAAGAGAGGGAGGGAAGGGGAAGTAGAAGGAAAAAGAAAAGAAAAAAGAAAAAAGTCCATATTTTAGAGACGCTCGATACGCGTCAAACAAAACTAGCGTTTATAAATGGGTTAAAGTATTAGAACAAATATTTTTAGAAAAACATATTCGGGGGAAAAAAGCTGATATATGATTTAATAATTTTAATTAAGTTATAATTGGCTCTGTAATTTTAATTAAATTGAGCTCTCCACCTGTATCATTTTTTAATATTAAAATATTAATATTAATTAGGATCGGGTCTTTGGGATTTACCTTCCTGCTTTTCCTTTTGGACTAAAGTTATTTTAATATATATATATATATATATATATATATATATATATATAAATGAATGAATGAACAAAGAAAATATTTGCAACGTTCAAAACATTAATTTAAAACAGTGCTCAATATAAAAATAGATCAATTAATATTTATTATAAATTATACTTTAGAACATGTACAAACTACAATCTACTACAAAATTATACATTTTGTTTCGACACTGAAATAACAATGTCTCATCAGGTGGTCAATAATGATGGTAATAAACGTAATTTTTTAACAGAAAATTTCTGAAATTTCACTTTCTTCTATTTACTATTGGAAAAAATCTTTCGTAGGAAGTAAAGAGGATAGGAAAAATGAGAAAACAAAAAGAGAAATAAAAAAGGGGTGAAAAAGAAAGATGAAAGAGAAGGACACAGGGGAAATAAAAATTAAAGAATAAAACAAGTAAGAAAGAAAGAAAGAAACGAGAGGAAAGAGTCAATGAAAAACGGCTCAGAGAGTAATAGACCCCAAATCTAGGTAGGAAGTAAAATATAGGCATATACACATATCGGTCGTATGAAAAAACTTTCCAATAATAAATGAAAGGAAGTGATTTTTTTATAAATTTTCATTAGAAAAAAACGTTTATTACCATCATTATTAACTTCCTGATGAGGCATTCTGTTTCCAATGTCGAAACAAAATGTACAATTTTGTAGTATACTGTTGTTTGTACATGCTCTAAAATATTATATATATATATATATATATATATGAAAGAATATTAAAACGTTTTGAGTTTAAAAATGTGTTTTTTGACAGTATTTGTTTATTTCTGCTATTATATTTTAAATTTCAGACCGCCCTCGGTCCTTCATCAGAAACAAATCAGAAACAAATATATATATATATATATATATATATATATATATATTGTAACTAAGTTGTAGAACTCGTAGGTTTTTTACCTGTTGTTCATGCATTTACTTTTATAAAGAGTGCTCGATACAAATGTAGAGCGTTATTTTGTAATAGTTGTTACAATGGTTTTTAAATTCATAGTATCACTACACAAAAACTTTTGCGTTTTGAAGCTAGCCTTGTGTGTAGGCTGCTTCATTCTTCAGGTGATCTTATTGATATGAAAATTATCTAGTTGAAAAGACCGTTTACTTGTGTTGGATTTGTTTTTTTAGGTGTTAGTGGGGTTGGGCTGTAATTTGAATTCTGTTGACCTTTTTAACGCCTTAGGGTTAAGTGTTTTGGGGTGGCTAAGTTCAGGATAGGTTTTCCTATTTATCTTGTCTGGTGGCGCCGTGGGTGTTGTTATTTGGTTTAGGGGTTGGTAGGTGTTGTTTTGTTTTTGGGCTGGTTGCTTCTTCTTTAATTTTGGTTATTTTGTATTGGGTATGAGTTTTTTTGTTTTTTAGTTTTTTACAGTGTCGATATTTTCTTTTATTTTTCTACTATTTTACTGTATCTGAACTTTTTGCTGGAATGGTATGGGGTTTGTTATCTTTTGTTTCTACGTTTTTTTTTATGTTTTTATTTTTATTTTTTTTATTTTTATTTTTTGTTCTGTTTATTAATAGGGTTGGTTATGTGTATTTTTTCATTGGAGGTTCGTGGGTGGGGTGTTTATTTGTTTATTTAAATTGTATCGAGAAATATTTGCGATGTTTGCATAGTACTGCTATTTCGTCTCTACGGTTTAATAGGTCGCTACTGTTGGGGAACTGTAGAATGTGTAGCTTTTCACTTAGACGTAAAGGGCAGATGTCGTCAAGTGAGTTGCAAGTTCTAGTTTTTTCTAGGATTTTCCATTTTACTTTGGGTTTCTGTTTTGAATCCTTTAGCTTCCAAAAGTATGTAGAAATGGATGTTTGGTTTCGGTATAAGCTGTTTTTAAATGAAGTTAGGTGCATGTACCAGCGCTGCTTAAAAGTGTTCTTAGTTGATCCGATATACACTTTATTTATAGTTGGATTTTCAATAGATGTTATGTTGCATTGATAGATTATCGAGTTTGTTTTACATTTATTTTGTAGTGGGCAGTTAGTAGGGTTTCTACAATTGCACATGTTTTCGTTGTTGTGCTTGTTTGTATTTTGGTTGTCGGTTTTATTATGATCTACGTGTTGATTTAGAATATATTTGTTATGGTTTGTTATGATTTTTTCTAGGTTGTTTGTGCAACTGTAGCTTAGTTTAAGTGTATTTTTGTTGAAGATTTTACTGAGAGGGTTATTTGTGGGGAAATGTTTTTTTAATTAGGTTCAGGAATTTTTGTCCTAGCTTGGTGTTTATCATTTGGTTGAAAGGGGGTGTGTACCAAATGATTTTCCTGTTTCTACTTCTCTTGTTGTGCTTATTGTTTGTTATGTATTGAATGTCTTGGTTTCTGTAGCCGCTTTTTTTTTTAATGACTTGTTGTAGAGACTTTTGTGTTTGTTGAATATTTCTTTGTTGGACGAGTTTTGGCTGATTCTATGTTCTATGGATGAGGGTATATGTTTGATTATACTAGGGGGTGGTTTAACTTTGGGTGGATGTATAGTGGGTATTCATTGGGTTTTATGTATGGTTGGTAATTGTTGTTAACTAAATCTAGTGTGACATCGAGGATAATTGCTACTTTTAAATATGTGTTAGCTATTACTTTTTAATTCTTTGAATTCTCTATGGATTAGTTTTCTTATTTTGTCTGTTTTGAAGTGTGTGGAGTTTTTTACTATCATTAGACCGTCGTCTCTATATTGCCCTATGTCTTGTGTGTTTATGTCTTGGTGTGCGGTGAGATTGTGCAGTGTAAATAAGCCGATGAGATCGGAGGACTCTGCGGAGTCCAGCGCACCCATTGTGATGTCAAATTGGTTTACAGAGTTAATTTTATCCATTGTTCTTGGTTATAGATGAGAACAGATGTCTTGGCTGCCATTATGATATTATATTCGGCCTTTGTTAGGTCCGAGTAGTGTGTGGCAAATTCCAATGTTAGGGTAAAGAGATCCTTAGAAATTGATCCACTATGTCAAATTGGATCAAAGAACAGTTGTTTTTTTCTTTGATGTTGTTGAACCAATTTATGACGTCAGTTGTGTTTGACCACTGGAGTAATCCATGTTTCTGTTTTATCTGTTCATTTATTCGTTCGAGGATCAATGTCTGGTCTTGTTGGCTTTATTATTCTCGTAGGCAAGTTTATTTGGAAATCTGTTTTATGATCTTTTAATGTAATGTATGCTTCTTTAGTGCAGAGTCTACTTACTTTTTCACTGAGTTTTAGTTTATCCGTGATATTTTTGCTGGTTGTATCTATCTTGTCGACTATATCTAATTTGTTTTTGTACGCCTTTTTATAATTCTTTGTTAAATTCTTTTTTATTAAGGCTGTGTATTCGGCTGGTGATATTGTGTAGAAATTTTCTGTTTTGTCTGACTTTACTAAGAGTTTGTTCGAAAATTTTATTTTTGAGATGACTCGGTCCAGGTGGATTTGGAATTTGTTTTTTCTTTTGTTGCAGGTTGTTTTTTTATTTCTAGGAATAGGTAATTTTCAAATTTAGATAATTTTGCGATTGTAGGTGCGTTTTGTTTTTGCTTTTAAATCCATAAAGTTCCGGGTCTTTTGGTGTCTTGCTGTTCTGGAGGAAGAAGTAGGCTTTCCACCTCATCCTTTTAATTAAGTCCTCTGTTTTATGGATTAGTTTGACGAAATATTCCCGTTTGTTTGGGTTGGGAATGTTTTTGAGTGAGATTTCGAAATTCGTTTTTTCCATTGTTGGTCGTGGAATAAAAATAGATGGGGATAGTGCTCTACACTATATATATATATATATATATATATATATATATAAATGTAAACTTATTGCTATACTCGTTTCGAAAAACCCTCCGAGTACATACGCGGAAAAAAATGGTAATAAAAAAGAACGAGCTAACCACTTGAACATCAGTCAAAGTACGTAGCCCCCCGCCAAAAAAACCCCTAGATGAGTTGCCTAAAATTGAAAAGCGCTCAATACGCAAGTAGAGCAAACAAAGTAAATAGCTAACCTAAAGAGCCAATGAAGCTACCAAGGTTTCACCTAACCGGATCTTCAGGGAGTCAACTTTTTTGCTTTAGGTTACTCGTCTCGATTTTTTTTCTTTGGGCGACGTACTTTGACTGATGTTCAAGTGCTTAGCTCGTTCTTTATATATATATATATATATATATATATATATATATATGCGCGTCACGTTTTACGACTGACTCATTTTCTATTTTGCCCGCAGGTAGATCCAAATATCATTTATTAATTTTGGAAGCCTTATACCTGAAATTATTGCAAGCAAAAGGACAAATTTTTGCGATCTCTACATTTATTCGGAGATTTGTGAGCGATCATTATTTTTTTTATGCTCTGCTGATTCATTTACCCATTTCCTTTATTTACGAATTTATTTTAATCGTAAATATGTCTATTTTCTTAATTTTAATTTCAATTTTACGTATACATATCAATCGTAATTTTAAACGCGTTCCAGACTTATCGCTATGAATTGTTCTCCATCTTGTCTACTGTAATTACAATTCTGCCAACAATCCTAATATTATAAAAAATTGAACATAAAATTATGTTTGTTCATATAATCCCCGAGTGAATACAGAACAAAGAAAAAAATTTTACAACGCCCAAAACATTAATTTAAAACATATATAGAGCTGTGAATATTTATTATAAATTATATTTTAGAACATGTACATAATTTTTTTATATATCCACTACAAATAGTACATTTGTTTCGACATTGAAACTTCAATGTCTCATCAGGTGATGTGGATAGGAATGAAAAGCCTCTTTTCTTATATTTAGTAAGTAGTGTGTGGGATGTTGGTGAGGGTTAGTGATAAGGGAACAAGTCTCATTAGAATTTTGAAGAAAAGGAGTAGTTAATATGAATGCTTAATGATTAAAGACTCTGCTTCAATACAAAAATAATTTGCACAAAATAAGCATCCCACCCCTACCGGATCTTCAAAGAAATCCAAAGGATATACTCTAGTCGCAAGATAATAAAAACTTACATTCTAACTGTTAATGTTAAATCTGTCTAGAAATCAAAGACTCTCATTAATCAGCCATATTAACTACTCACTTTCTTCAAAATTCTAATGAGACTTGTTCCCTTATAACAACCCCCACCAACATCCCACACACAACTCACCAAATATAAGAAAAAAGGCTTCCATTCCTATCTACACCACCTGATGAGACATTGAAGTTTCAATGTCGAAAAATATGTACCATTTGTAGTGGATATATAAAAAAATTATGTACTAAAATATAATTTATAATATATATATATATATATATATATATATATATATATATATATATATACTGTGAAACAGGCTTGTCTGCAAATGATTTTAAAATAAAGTATTGGGTCAGTATAGATAGAATAAAATTTCATATCCAAAAAACACTATTCTTAAAAATGTACCCAAAACAAAGTAAAGTGAATAATGTTTATTAAAAATTTAGAACATGAGTATGTTATAATATCACAGCAATACTGTTGCCATATCTAGTCGGTGCTGCTGATATTCATCTTGAGGTTCTCGGCAAATTCCCAAAACGGTTCTGCAATGTACTCGGTCCTGACGTGGCATCTCGATTTCAGTCACTTTCTCACCGACGTGACGTGAATTTCATTTGTTTTTTCTAGAGATATTTTTATGGTATCTATCTATCTATCTATCTATCTATCTATCTATCTATCTATCTATCTATCTATTTTAGTCTATTCACATCTATCTATCTATCTATCTATCTATCTATCTATCTATATATATATATATATATATATATATATATATATATATATATATATATATAATATTTATTTGAAATTTAGAACATGAGTATGTTATAATATCACAGCAAGTAGCAATTTTGTTCCGACACATTTTGCGTCTTGTCAAGTGATTTTGCGAGATCTCGTAAACAGCACAATCACTTGACAAGAGGCAAAAAGTGTCGAAACAAAATTGCTACTTTGTTGCGATATTATAACATACTCATGTTCTAAATTTCAAATAAATATTATATATATATATATATATATATATATATATATATATATATAGATAGATAGATAGATAGATAGATAGATAGATAAAGACTGTGATAGATAGATAAGAACAGACTGAAATAGATAGATAGATAGATAGATAGATAGATAGATAGATAGATAGATAGATAGATAGATAGATAGCAGTTACCATAAAAATATCTATAGAAAAAACAAATGAAATTCACGTCACGTCGGTGAGAAAGTGACTGAAATCGAGATGCCACGTCAGGACCGAGTACATTGCAGAACCGTTTTGGGAATTTGCCGAGAACCTCAAGATGAATAGCAGCAGCACCCGACTAGATATGGCAACAGTATTCAATGCACGAGCGAATGATAGATTTAGAAATGTGCAAAATGGATTCTTCCAAGCAGTTAAAGATTGGATAAATTTGCTCCACATGGGTAAAAAAAAAAATACTTCAAATGTCTCTTGAGACTTGTAAAGTGTAAATATCATTCTAAAAAACGTGAGTGTAAGCATTTTTTGAATCACCTGTGAAAAATTCCAAGAATAAGTCGACGGGAATAGCGACTGTTTCAAATGCTAATATAAAAGAAATACGTTCTAATATAGGTGACCGGCAAGGAACTGTCAATGTCTTTTATCATCATCATTATTAGTAGTAGTAGTAGTAGTACTATTCGAACTGTGGTTCTTATTCTGTTTTCTCTGTAAATATTGGTTACACTTACACGAGTCTATAGATACATATATAGACAGATAGATAGAAAATGATCAGACTCAGATAGATAGATAGATAGATAGATAGATAGATAGATAGATAGATAATGAACAGACTCTGATAGATAGATAGATAGATAGATAGATAGATAGATAGATAGATAGATAGATAGATGTAAATAGACTTAGATGTGAATAGATAGATAGATAGATAGATAGATAGATAGATAGATAGATAGATAATGAACAGACTCTGATAGATAGATAGATAGATAGATAGATAGACAGACAGACAGACAGACAGATAGATAGATAGATAGATAGATAGATAGATAATGAACAGACTCTGATAGATAGATAGATAGATAGATAGATAGATAGATAGATAGATAGATAGATATATGTAAATAGACTTAGATGTGAATAGATAGATAGATAGATAGATAGATAGATACATAGATAGATAGATAGATAGATAGATAGATAGATAGATGTAAATAGACTTAGATGTGAATAGATAGATAGATAGATAGATAGATAGATAGATAGATAGATAGTAAATAGATAAATGTTAGATTGAATAGATAGATAGATAGATAGATAGATAGATAGATAGAAAGATAGATAGATAGATAGATAGATGTAAATAGACTTAGATGTGAATAGATAGATAGATAGATAGATAGATAGATAGATAGATAGATAGATAGATAGATAGACGCAAATTTTACTACATCAGCTTTTTTTCTAGCACTTCCCGCCTGCAGAATTCCCTTCCGTTTAATTGCTTTCCCGACAACTACAATCTCCAAGAATTTAAATGTAAAGTCAATAGTCATCTCCTATCTCAATACCTTACATCCTCTCTCTCTCATGCTCTTTTCTTCGTCCACTCCACCATTCTCATCAGTATTCTCATCCTTTTCTTACCCTTCTTCTGACACCCCCTGTAACCTATCACTTTTTCTCATAACTTTCATCCTATGTAACCCCCTGCAAAACAGTGGCAGTAAAATGCCTTGCTTGGGGCGATATGATTATAAAGATATATATAAAATTCAGCTTCCAATGATACAAAATATGTTTTGGTAACATTTTCTTTTGGGTTCACCTTATATTCGCTCTATATTAACCAGACTAATGACACGCACAGATGGATAAGTATGTTGAAATACCAGGTGTTCTGAACTTAGATTTTGAGGTGGTTTAATTGATAACGGTTCGAAATTGTAACTTAAAGATAAAGTCCAATTATGTTCACTTTCTTATATTCACCTGTGCACAAGCACACCTGAGAAAGGTATTAATCCACCTCTCTGTCCCAATAAATACATGCATGTAAATTTTCATGTAAATTGCTCATCAGTGGCAGTAAAATGCCTTGCTTGGGGCAACACGATTATAAAAAAAAGGAAAAAAAGATAGATAGATAGATAGATAGATAGATAGATAGATAGATAGATACGAACAGATTGGCATAGATAGATACGAACAGGATTGGATAGATAGATAGATAGATAGATAGATAGATAGATAGATAGATAGATAGATACGAACAGATTGGCATAGATAGATAGATAGATAGATAGATAGATAGATAGATACGAACAGATTGGCATAGATAGATAGATAGATAGATAGATAGATAGATAGATAGATAGATAGATAGGATAGATAGATGATAGATAGATAGATAGATAGATAGATAGATAGATAGATAGATACGAACAGATTGGCATAGATAGATAGATAGATAGATAGATAGATAGATAGATAGATAGATAGATAGATAGAAATAAAATGAAATAAGTAGATAAAGGACAGACTAAAATAGATAATTTGTTTTGTTGTCTAACATTTAAACTACAGTCAGAGAAGAAGCATTCTTGTGATTTTGAAGGCAAACCTTTTGTTCCCCCTTGTATCCTATTGAATTTTAATGACTTTATTGCCTTGCATAGGGTGATATGATTTATAAAAGCAAATCACATAATGGGGAGATAGGATTTTAAGAATGGGATGCTTACACGATAAATCAAAATCAAAAGAAACAAGTGAAACGGGTTACATACATGACGGAATTGCATTAATGATGTGGGAAGGATGAAGAGGTTTCTAAGAGCTTTAAATGGTAGTAAGTTGTAGAGAACTATGATCGTCCATTTTCTGGGGGTGGGGAACACAATACCGTGAGGAATATGTTGTCCCTCTTTCTGCTTTCAGTTCAAATAGACAGGAGAGTTTTGTAAGGCATCAAGTCGTCTTTTCAGTTTGTCGAGCAAAACTTTATCTGGTTTATTAGGCTCTGAAATTGCACGGTCTTTATTTAATCTCACTGTGGTTATTTCTTTTAATTCCTCTGTAAATATAGGCTATACTTATTTGCACTGTCTGTAAAGGAATATCCCATAGGATTTTCTCTTTGCTAGTCTCCAGCACTTCCTTTTCTTTTGTGAGCACATATTCAATGTACCTGTCGCTGAATTTAAACCAGTGCTTTTTCGCTCAGCTTCCAGTGAATAATCGTCACAATTTTCTTTTCAGACACACACCTGTGTAATACTATGAACAGCCACGTATAAGGGGAGGAGGTAGTTTCATCTCCTTCTTAAGTACTTCTGGTTAATAGACCGGTGGATGATTACTTTTGAAGTTTGGTCTTCTAAGCAGCATATACGCTTACCCAGTAAGAAAACGAAGCAAGATTACTTGAGGCCAAGAGGCAACATAATGGGCTATATCCAGTTTCTGGTCAATATTAATAGTCATGCCTGGGTTTCTGGTCCGTCATTGATGGGAGACTGGCACAGTTTGGAAGAGATGAACAAATGAGTGATAAGTTAGTCGAAGAAAGAGCCGATATAGCAGAAGTTGTCCCAGTGGTACGCAGCGTAGTTTGGGATGGATGAGCAGAGGGGTGATAAGTTGGTAGAGGGAAGAGCTGATAGACCAGAAGTTGTCCCAGTTGTACGCAGCGTAGTTTGGGAGAGATGAGCAGATGGGTGATAAGTTGGTAGGGAGAAGAGCTGATAGAGCAGAAATTGTCCCAGTTGTACGCATCGAAGTTTGAAAGGGAAAAGCAGATGGGTGATAAGTTGGTAGGGGGAATAGCTGATAGACCAGAAGTTGCCCCAGTTGTACGCAGCGTAGTTTGGGAGGGATGAGCAGATGGGTGATAAGTTGGTAGAGAGAAGAGCTGACATAGCAGAAATTGTCCAAGCTACCTTCTCACAGAGATGATCAAGCGAAGGCTTGAATAAAACACCTGCCTTTAATATGAGCAACTGGGTTCGCGTTCTTATTTCTCGACGTCTTCTTTTTCTTTTTATCTCGTTACATTGCGGGCTTGCAACGCTCCCTTGCCCAACATTCGGTGACCACCGACGAGATCGAAAATCAGAATCCAAAGTCACCTGATCGGTCGGAGGAAAATTTGAGTGAGGTTCATGTTGTACGCTTTCCGCTGTAATTGGTATTTTATTTAAAGCCATATCTCATCCGCGGAGGGAACTCTTTTACGTTGACTGATAAACTTTCTGGTGCTGGTGGTTAACCTGAAAACATTCATAAATCGAGTGCGGTGAACAGACATCGAGGTTAATGAGATCGGCGCCAATGACGAAAATGTCTCGATTGGTTGGTGTCTTACTGGGGAACAGCATCAGCTCGACCGCCATCAAGAAACCTTTTAAGAAATTAACAAGAATATTTAGTTTTATTATTATTATGTCATTTTTCATCATATTTCGATTTCTGCTTTGGTCTCACTACCAACCAAGTCTGCGGGGAGACCTAAGGCAGGTAGTGGCGTGTTGTTATGGCCCCATTTCATGTTTTTCTATCTTCCCTATCATCCCCAGCATTACATAGATAAAGTTTTCCTTAGTGTGTGGGCTGTACTTAATAAGACAATTTTTTGTATATCTCTTAAGCTGGGGTTTCCAGGGATTCTTTCAATGTGTTGTTTTGTTCCATTTTTTATCATTCCAAGTGCACCTACTATCACTGGCACAACTCTTGTTTTCAATTTCCACATTTTTCCTATTTCAATTTCCAGGTCTTTATATTTTGACAGTTTTTATTATTATTATTATTATTATTATTATTATTATTATTTTTATTGAGTATGAGATCCCGACCGTTATCAGGTTTCTATTCCAGAAAATGACAAAGAAAATTTTGTCGAACTTTACTATTATTTTTTTCCTTTCTTTGATTTCTGTTGTATAGAGTTTTCCATCCATCTCAACCTGATATGGGCACCTGGAGATGGTGTTAGGGTTAGCAAGCTTGCCTCGGTAGAACCAGTTACAGCTGAGTAGTGAGTTTGATCCTCACTGGGTGTCCCATATTTTCTGCCTTGTGCTACATCTAAGCTGCACTTAGAAAATCACCATCTCAATCAAATACCTAATGGCAATATAAGAGTAATCAATATATTTTCCCTGGCTTTCTATGACATTACACTAACTTTCACCTAAATTTTGTATTCCGTCATATTAGGATTTTGAGAGAAACACTTTTATTCATATAAATTCGTAGCATCATTATTCAGTAATATATTCCTTGATTTTCTATGGCTTTTCACCAACTTTCAGCTGAATTGTGTTTTCTATCGTATCAAATTGATGTCAACGTTTCCAGAAATCCTCTCTATGCACAAATTCAATGTATTATAATTCTTTTTCCCTTTTCTAGGGCATTGTGCAACCATTATACTGGAATGCCTGTTCCATTATAGGAAAACAATTCCCGTTTTGGTACGATCAATACTTAGAGGAATATTTCAATGTCAACACATTGGAATAGCTGGCCAAACAAGAAATGTTGCATGTGACAGAACAAGCAATACTCAAAAGGTGTCATACTGAAAAAAAAAATTAATAAACACTGCATAATAGAAGTATCGGCAGACATGGACATTCATGCTTGCAAAGAAACGGGGTGTCAAAAGGACGTGTTTTCCCATGACACCGCTTTTATTTTAATTACCTTCACGCCTCCGGCAGTGTTTATTGTTTTAAAAATGATTATTACAATAAAACTTGAATATATATATACATATATATATTATATATTTTTATATAATGGATTTTTAATTATTAGTTTGGATTATACATATTTCGCCGCTCTTCTCTTCTTGGAGCGGCTCTTGGATCTGAAGAGCCACGCCAAGAACACAAAAGCGGCGAAATAAGTATCATCCAAACTAATAATTTAAAATCCGTTATATAAAATATTACTCTGTTAAATAAATGAATTTAACATTAAGTTCTCTGGAGTTCGTCTCCTTTGGAATTTACCCTGATTACATACCAAGTGTAATACATTATATATATATATATGTAAACTTATAACTATACTCGTTTCGAAAAACCCTCCGAGTATATACTCGGAAGGAAAAAATGAATGTAAAAAAAGAAAGAGCAAGCACATGAACATCAGTCAAAGTACGTAGCCCAAAGAAAAAAACCCCAAGACGAGTAATCTATAACAAAAAAGCGCTCAATACGTAAACAGAGCAGACAAAATCGATAACCTAAAGAGCCAACAAACCTACCTAGGTTTCACCTAACCGGATCTTCAGGGAAGGCTGGCTCTTCCCTGATACCAGCCTTCCCTGAAGATCCGGTTAGGTGAAACCTAGGTAGGTTTGTTGGCCCTTTAGGTAATATATATATATATATATATGTGTGTGTGTGTGTGTGTGTGTGTGTGTGTGTGTGTGTGTGTGTGTGTGGTCATCCGCAGACAGTACCTACTGTTTTTTCAAAGTATACCATTCCTCCATAGTGCTAAATCGGGGTTTGAGAGCGTAGTCATCTGCAGACTTAACTGTTTCGCTGTATCACAGCTCATCAGTATGGTTAGACATCCGATTGCTTCTAGCCAGGTTTGAAACTCGACTGAATTAGCGTCAGTCAGCGATTCAACCTCTGAGCTATGGCGCTCGGTAGAGGAAAGCTGACTTTAGTGTGTTATATACAATATAAAGACACGCCAGTAGCTGAGAGTGTTCAAATTTATTACCGAATGAACATATCACCCCGAGCAAGATGGGAATGTCACTAATGCGCAGCGGGGTACAGAGGGACATAGAGAGACAGAGGGGAGTACAGGGGGTGACGAAGAAAGGAAAAACGGCTAGAATTTATGGAGATAGAAGAAAGCAATTGATGTTGCATTTAAAGTTTTGGATGTTGTAGCTGTCAGGGAAGCACATGAAAATCAATTAATACATTTCTTAAATTTGTGTTCTTGAGAATTGACAACAAAAGCAATAAACACTATTTATTTATTAGATTGTTTATTGTCAATTGATTCAATTTTATAGTTATTTGTTTCGACGGACAAATGTCGGCAAGGTCCTCTAAAATTTTACGCCAGTTTTACTTTTGACCCCTCAATGAACTCGCTTTAATAACGTTTTTAACCTGTTTACCATTCACAGATAATAAAATAATTTTTCTAATTCATAGGGTTAATCAAAAATTGTTCCTGACTTCAGTTTATGTGGTTGCTTGTTGATTGTTTGCTTGTAATCTTGTGTACGAGAAGGTGGCAATCAATGAAAAACATGTTTATCTAATCGGCAAATATGGATAAACGCGCTCGTAAAAGGACGTAGTTTCAAAAGAAAGGGTTTTCCTAAAACAACGCTTCAACCTTCGGCAATGTTCATAATTTTAAAGAGCGAATATTTGAACTGGAATAAAAACTAAACATATGATCAAAGTGAATTTATGCATTTTCTTTGTTCTTGAGAATTTAAAAGATAAATAATAAACACTATTTATAAATTAGTTCATTTACACTGTTCATTTATTGTTGTTTATTAGAATGGTTGGTAAGACAACGGCTAATTGCCAATCGATTTCAATTTTATAAAATAGCAAAAAATAATCAGATCTTACTAAATCCGACAACCCCACTTCTATGTAAATAACCAACTCAACGTAATATTCGCTAATCGTACAGGGACAAGTGTTTCAATGTGATGTAACCGTAAATCTCGACAACTTTAGACTATTACGTCTACTACTACTATATGAAAATTTTCTAAGCGCGGCTACTTTCCTACTATATAGGAAATGCAACTTCTTCAGGTGCTAGGAATTTTGAATGGAGGAAGAAAGGGGATCACCGCCCCCTGTGGGATGTAGTTGAAATAATTTAAATTTCCCATGTAGTAGAGAACGCCACTGGAAACTACGTAAACGTAAAGAATCAGCACATATGCTAAGCTTCAAAAATCCCCTAAGCCGACCAAGCGTAGAGATGAACACAATATGGGAACCAGTAATATGAAGTGCCAGAGAAAATCATTAGTGCTTATATTTTAACTACCTTCAACCTTCGGCAATGTTCATTATTTTAAAGAGCAATGATTAGAATTTGAATAAAAACTAAACTTATGATCAAAGGGAAATTTATACATTTTCTTTGTTTTTGAGAATTTCCAACAAAAATAAATAAACACTATTTATAAATTAGTTCATTTGCACTATTTAATTTATTTATTAATGTTTAATGGAATGGTCGGCAAAACATCAACTAGTTGCCAATCGATTTGAACTTTATAAAATGGTAATTAATAACAAAATCTTACGAAATCCAACAACCTCTCTGGGTAAATAACCAGACCGACGTAATCTTCGCTAATCCTGCAGAGACCGGTGTTTCAATATGATGTGTCCGTATGCATAGACAGCATAAGGCAATTACGTCTACTACTACTATATTGGAAGCAAATATAAAATGAACAAATATCTAAACTTATTTATAAATGGAACTGTGTGTGTGTGTGTGTACCATTTACTCAGAGGACTTATTTAGCCTTCAGAATTCAGTTTACGACGAAAAACTTATTTGATATCGATACCAGGAAATCAAAATTTGACTTACATCCATTCATTTTTCTTTCAGTCTACGGTTTCGCTTTAACTGGAAACAACTATTGCTTTTTAGTCTTTCGTGCCAACGTCCAAAGAGTCTGAGCTCGAGAACCATGGATTAGTTTTAAAGCTTTCATTACACCCGAGCAATACTGCTAGTTATTAATAATGACAAGATTTAAATAGTCAAAGACTCTTTCACCTACTACCAATATAAATATAAGACATAATTATAGACGAACCAACAATTTAATGACAATGTCATATCTAAGATATTCATAGAACTTCAGACCTAAGACTATTATTTGGACGCCCAACAAATGGAGAGGAAAATATGGCAAACATGGACAAACATGTCCGCACTAAGACGAAGTGCCAAATATACGTTTTTTTTTCCAGTTGTTGTAGCGTATCTTCGTTGCCAAGTTGTTGTGTCCTTGTTAGGGACAAGAAGAAAGACACGAAAACAAGAAGGTGAACAGTGAACTAGAATCACAGTGTCGCAGCCACAAATAGCCGCTTCCAAAAAGAAACGACCATAACAGCAGCAGCAGCTATTAGCCGTTCGCTGACCTTTTTACAAACAATGGCGGATTTTTAGACCCGCCGTAAAGAAAATCCAACTGCACGTGCGACACAGAACAATTTAGCGGATACGTCCGAACTTAAAACTCTCGTACTATGCATCGAATTAGGCTGCGCTCCTCAAAACAACAAACGACATGAGGAGCAATTATTATTTAGAGTCTTTCTACTCCCACCGATCTGGGAGTAATTGACCGAACACTTTCGCTTATCACCAGCCTCGTTTCGCCCGAAAATTTCGGGAAGTTGTCTTGTCATATCACCCCGCGCTTTGGCATTGATCCTGCGTTCCGGCAGTCGAATCGGCCACCCGGAGTCGCATTCTCGACGACCCTACTTCTACTCGGCCTGTTTAGGGATTCCGCTTCCGCAACCCCTCGGTACGGTCTCGCACCCGCGACGACCTTAGCACGACTCGGCCCTGTTTAGGGTTTTCCGCTGCCGTAACGTAACCTCTCCGTACGGTCTCGACTCGGCCCTGTTTAGGGACTCCGCCTCTCTTCAAGCGCCTTCCACTGGCACGAGCTCGCTTCTGGACATAACCCGACGCTCTCCGCACCAACTCTACAGAGGCGGCTACACTCCGGACCAGAAGCCTACCCGAACAACGACTTGTACCACCTTACGTAAATAAACATCAAGTTTGTTATTGTTTTTACATCTGCCCCTGTCTCCTTATTGTCTTGGCTGTTCACACTTATCAAAATTCAAGTTTGCAGGGTCGACTTCATCGCATCAACAGAATATATATACAAGAGGAGTATTAGTAGTCAGTAAATAGAAGTGTACGTCCGAACTGTATAGTTACGGTGCGTCACAACTGCCTCAAGACTATCTCTTGACTGCCTCACGATTGCATCTTGACTGCCTCCTCGTGAGTCACTCAGATTAGTATTAACTGAGTCCATTCTTATAGATAGAGCACCATAAACCCCATGACCCCCTTTTTAACTACCTTCACTCCTAGGCAATATTTATTCAAAAGTGATTATTAGAATAGTAATTTCTTACACCAAAACAACACATTCATACTTTTTTTATAATCGTTTCCTTCCAAGCAAGGCAGGACCGCCACTGGTTTGCAAGGGGTTACAGTTAGAAAAAAGAAAAAAGAATTAAAATACAAACAAGGTACAAGAGATGGAAGAAATGATAAAACAAAATATATAGAAATCAAAGAGTAACTGCTTCCTACAGACACCATAATACCTCAGAGAGGAAAGTTCATCAGAACAATTAAATTTGTAAGGGCCTCGGTAAATCGATGCTTAGTAAACTGGCCTTAAGCCAAACACGTCAGAAGGTTGAAGGTTGGATGTTGAAATGTGAAAGGGTAAAATAGTTCGTGTGTTCATTAAAGTAAAGATTTATTAACAGAATAACAAAATTGTAAGAAGAAAAATACAAGTGAAATTTCGTTAACACTAAAATATATTTGTAAGAAAAATGTTCATTGAGAAAATGCATGTAGTTTTTTAGTTAAAATTGTTCAAAGAGAAATGTAAGTATTTAAAATGTCCACAGAAGTTTAGAGTCCATGGTTGTGTCGTAGAAGAATGTAAAGTTTTATGTTCCTTCCTCTTATTGGTAAGTTGGTTACAGAGTAAGGAATAAGAAATAAAGAAATAGTACTGAACGTGTCCTGTTTTGTTGTTGCTGCTGCTGTTCTCTTTGGCGGCGTGGAGTAAAAAATGAAAAAAAGGAAAATTGGAAGTAAGGGTCGAATGAATCTGTGACGCACCCTTACATCCGGGTCGGTTTCTTGAGGTTTTTTTTTTTTTTATATTGCCACTAGGTTCGTCAGCTAAACGCTCCCATGCTCGATTGACTTTGACCGGTCACGGAATGACCTTAAGTAGTGAATCGGCTCATGTGACCGGCTCCCGTGGGTTTCTTTTCTTCTTTAGGTGTAAAAAAAAATCGTTTGACTGACGTCATGTACAAATTTTCGATTTACTATCCAATTAGGATCTAGACTTTTGCTTTTCACACTAACTTGTGAATTTTTCTTGGTCTGGGTTTTTCCAAAGTGTTTTTAGTCGTTTCAATCCACTTTTGCGGGTGTGCAATTTTACTTTGTCTGTTATAGCTGGGTTTTTCCAAAATGCTTTTAGTCGTTTGGATCCGATTTTATGGGTGTGTAATTTTACTTTGTGTTTTTGTTAACTGTTTGATGATATAAGATTTTTATCCTATACCTTGAAAGTATTTATAGAAAACTCCAAGGAAAAATTCGTTACGGCAGTGGGAAAATGATTGAAGCCGAGATGCCAGGTCAGGACTAATAACGTTGCAGATTCTTCTTTGGGTTTTTATCAAGAATCTTTAAATACATGGCAGTAGGATAATGGCATTGTTTCATGTACGATCTCTGGATGATATTCAGAACAATGAAGAAAGTAATTCCCAAAGGATTTATTAAAGGAAAAAAAGATGAGTGGATGATGATGCAGGTTTGAATAATTTGTGAACTGTTGAGCAATTCTTCCTTTTGGAAAAAAAAAAATTTTTTTATTTATTTATTTTATTTTATTAATTTTTGTCTACACTTTGTGTTTAACAGTCATATCATAAGTAATCATGTTAAATCCGATGATTTCGAAAGAAACTAAGTTTAGAAAAATTAAAAGAAAATATCAGAAAAACAACTGATCACTGACGTAATTATGAAATTTTTTGGTGATTGAAGTTTTTTTTTTGGAAGCGAGTCAAAAGTGGTTGGCGCTTCACATGAAAGAAACTATATCTGACGTTCACCTTACATCTTAGGATTGTTTCATGTTAGCATGACTATTATTATTATTTATTTATTTATTTATTTATTCTTTTCGACTTCGAGATGGTTCTTTGAGATTTCCTTTCGTATATCATTCGGAGATGTTTCTTTATAGATTCGCTTCGGCTTCCGGTGGAAGCATTTTGCGAACGACATTTTCAATTTTAATGATGCAAAAAATAATCTGAAAATGCCGACTGTTGGTCTTCTCTGCGTTTCACCTACTCTCTTTAGATTTATTACACTCTTTTTTTCACCTGTTTCCTTTCTCTCTCTCTCTCTCTCTCTCTCTCTCTCTCTCTTCTTTTTTGCCGTTTCTATCTTCTGTTCTTTATCTCTTTATTTTCTTTTCTCTTTTTCTATCTTCTGTTCTTTATTCACATTATCCCTTTCTTCTATCGCTCTCTATTCCTCTCTTTCTATATCTCTCTACTTCTCCTTCCTTTTTTTTCTTTTTCACTCTCACCAACTCTATTTCTTTCTTCCTTACTTTCTTTCGTTCTTTCTCTCTACTTTTCTTTCTTTCTCTCTTATTTATTTATTTATTTATTTTACTCTTTCTTTCATTTTTCTTTTTTCTTTCGACCTTTCTTTTGTTACCCCTGGTTCTTTTTCTATTTTTCCTTCTTTTCTCTCATTCTTTCAATTTTCTCTTCTTCACTCATTTTCTTTATCGCTAACTCCCTCTTTTTCCCCTCTCATTTATATTCTTCCTTCTCCTCCTCCTCTTTTCTCTCTCTCTCTCTCTCTCTCTTGCTCTTTGTTTACGCACCTCTCCCTCTTTCAAGTTATTAATAAATTTTTCTCTTTCACTTTTCCTTCTTTATCATATTTTTTATCTTTCTCTATCTCGCTCTAACCCCTCCCTTTTTCTCGTTCTCTTCTCATTATCTAAATTTTCTCACCTCCCTCTCTCTCTCTTTCACACACAAACACACACACACACACACACACACACACACATACACACTTCATTTAATTTTAATGATGCAAAATTTTCAACAGTTGGTCTTTCGTAAGGACTTTCTTTTTCTTTCTCGATCTGTCACCGTTTCTTTCTCTCTTCCACTCTTTCATTATTCCTACACTCCTCACTCTAGTTCTCTCTATTACATCATTCTTTCTCTTTCTCTCTCTGCATTACTCCCATATTTTTCTATGTTTTTCTCGTCCCTTTTTCTCTCTCTCTCTCTCACACGCTTTTATATCTTTAATTCTATATCTAAACCCTTATTAATACCTCTTTCTTTTTCTTTCTATTTCTACTTTTCTCTCTTCGCAAGCTATATCTCTCTCTCTCTCTCTCTATCTCTATCTTTCTATCTCTCTCTCTCTCTCTTTCTCTCTCTCTCTCTATCTCTCAGTTCCTTCTCTCCTTATGTGTTTTATCTCCCACATTCTTTTCTCTTTAACTCATTGCCCACTTCACTTTAGAGCTCTCACTTTTTCTCTACTTTCTCTCTTATTCTTCACAGTATTTTCTCATCCATCTCTCGTTTACCTATCCCAATACAGGGGGCATCAAAAATCCTTTTACAAACTTTGAGGCGTGTTCCTCACACTAAAACAAGGACAAAAGTATCTAAAATACATATGTCCGTAAATCATTTGTTTTGGGGTACGTATATATCATGCGGGGATGGGCGTTGTGGTACAGTGGATATCGGCTCGGAACGAGAAACTGGGGAGCCGAGTTCGAATTCCAGTTGAATCCATTGTATTCACTTACGCGCAAATTGGGAAAGGTATTAATCCGTCTCTTCCTTCCAGTTATGGGTTAAATAGCAGGACAGATTGGGTTCTACAGCCTTGGTCGGCAACCAATCTACCGCAGAAAGCAATGGCAACCTACTACGGGATAATATTCTGCCCAGTCAGTCATGTCTCTTTCGAGACATGATCACCCAAGCGTGTATCACGTATGGCACTTAACTGATTGATATATCATGCCCAACGCAATTTTCAGGTGCTGAGTATAGACTGACCGTTATGCAATTTAAATATTAATAAAAAAAATACCTGGTTATTGCAATGTTGGCATAGTTATATATTATACTGAGATTACAGTCTTTTAATTTTAGAAATTACATTTAGCATTTAAAATAAACTTCAGTTATATATATAAAATTGTCTACGACTATATCGTGTTGAATACACCGGTTCCCGTCCGATCACCGATAGTATAAGCAACATCGAGCCTGGTCAGTACTTAATGGGTGACCATTTGGGAATACCAGGGGCTGTTAAACGTAAGGACCCAGAATAGTCCTCCAGGTTTGGGCGTTGGGTGCAGGGCTAACAACCCTGCCCAGTAAAAAGCAGTTTGTTACAGCAACAAAATGTTGCTGCCCTATGCACCATCTGGGTGTGATGGATAAATGACTGATGATATAAATAAAATTAAATTTAAATTTAAAACATTAAATATATCACAATTTGTAATAGAAAATAACATAAGAAAGATCATATAATTAAAGTAAGATTAATACTGTAAAAAAAATTATAATTGCTGGAGATTCAAACCTTAGATTTTATAATTCTAGTAGGATTGTAAGGTTAATTCTTTAATATGTTTACAATTTACTGTAGTTTCATGCCTCTGATTCAGTAATATGTCTCTTTTTATGTATTTAATAATTTTCATTTTTTCTTGAATGGCGAGGACATTCCAACAAGATCTACTTAAAATAACATGTCAATTGTTATATCTGTATAGAGAGCTCAATGTATGTTATCCAGAGCAATATGATGTTTATAAAGGAAAACTCAGCACATGATTTAAATTGGTTACAACGGCAATTGTTACCGAAAATAACAAACGCAGTTCGCAAATTTGCAATGCGGTTCTATGACGTCACACCGCGTGATAGCGGTTCTATGACGTCACGCCGCGTGATAGCGCAAAATGACAACAGAACCATGTATTCAAATGCAATGTAATGTAATGTGTTATGACCGGATTTAAACGTGATTTTATTAAGTGTGGGTTGTTTGGATTTAATGTACTTAGCCTCCAAATTAAATCCAAACAACCCACATGGTATTGTTTTCTCTTGGTTGTTCACTCTAGGATGTTCACTCTGGAGTATTCACTCTGGGGTGTTCACTCGGGATTGTTTTCTCTTGGTTGGTCACTTTTGGTTGTTCAGTCTGGGTTGTTCACTTGGGATTGTTCACTCTGATTTATTCACACTGCGTTATTCACTCTTGCTTGTTCACTGTGGTTTCTTCACTCGGAGTTGTTCAGTCTTGGTTGTTCACTGTTTGTTGTTCACTGTTGGTTGGTTGTTCGCTTCCCTGATACAAAACAGCCTAAATAAAGTTCACGATCAAATAGGTTTCTGTCTCTTGAATGCTATCTGATCTATGAGAATATGAAGCAGTTACGGATTATGTCTCACCATCAGGAAACGTAACCTCTACTACTTAACATTAATAACTGACATAGATCTGAAGGCGTATTGCATGTCCAAGGATACATTCCAGAAGTTGTGTAGAGTACCGACAGACAAGAAGATTTCGCTGGAAACAAAGAAGAGAGCACTGGATTGTTATGTGTTTGTTTGTTTGTTTGTTTGTTTGTTTGTTAATCATTTTACCCAAAGCAAGACAATTTTACTGCCACTGGTGTGGAGGGGATTACATCGAAGGAAATTGATGAGAAAAATAGACAAGTTATAAGAGGCGTCAGGAAGTGGATAAGAGAAGGATGAGAATACTGGGGTGATGAGAGTGGACTGGACGGAGAAAAGAGCATGAGAGAAAGGATGATAGTCAGAGAGATAAGAGATGACTGCTGACCTTACGTTTAAATTCTTGGAGATTGTAATTGTCGAGGAAGCAAATATACGGAAGAGAATTCAACAGGCGGGAAATGTGAGAAAAAAGCTGTTAGAATAGAATTTGCGGTTACATTTTATTGGTTACACTGTAAAAGGTGGGACCTAATTGCTCGTCTAGTAGCTCGAGTAAATTCATGCATAAGGGCACCAGTGAGCTAAGTTCATTAGAGCAGAAGCCGTAAAAGTGTTTGTGGAAGAGACATAGGGAAGCCACATTACGCCTGTGAGAAAATGACTACATCTGAGCTGCCAAGTCAGGATCGATTTCATTATAAATTCTCTGTTGAATTTTGTCAAGAACCCCGAGGTGAATAGCAGGGGCACTCGACCAGATGTAGTAGCAGTATTCAATACACGGGCGGATGGTAGATTTATATATGTGCAGGATGGATTCAGACGGGAAAAAATTCCTGGCCCTACACAATGAACCGACCTTCTTAACAGCGGATTTAGCTTGGATTCGATATAGATATTCCACTTGAGGTCGGCTGAGAGAGTTAAATCGGGGAGGCGCAGTGTTTTACTTTCAGGGAGACTAGCCTGATCCATGCTAATGGTGGGTAGATGCGATTGTCTGTGATGATTAACAGATAGCAGATTCGTTTTGGAAGCATTAAAATTCACGAGCCATTTCTTACCCTAGTCAACCACAGATTGGAGTCCTTTTCAAGCTCAGCAGCGAGGTTCGGTTTGTCAGCCTGAGCAAATTTTTGATCGAGGTGAGAGTAAATGGTGGTGTCGTCAGCGTAGATGCCTACTTGGAATCTGATTACATCGGGGAAATCGTTAATGAAAATCAGAAAATTTGTAGGACCTAGGATAGAGCCTTGAGGGACAACTGAGTTAGTATGATAGTATCGGGAGGCATGTCCTTGCAATACTACATTCATTGCGCAATTTGAGAGGAATGACTGGGTTGGGTCAAACAACAGTCCAGTTATACCATAGCCCCATAGCTTGCGTAGAAGGCTAGCATGCCAGACTCTGTCAAACGCTTTGAAGATTTTCAGGGCAACAGTTCGAGCTTTGCTGTTTTATCGAGAGCTTGGTATATATACTCAGTGGTGGTTGTTGGCATATCAGCAGTAGACCTGGTGAAACGGAAACCATACTTTCAGAGAAGAGACTGTGGGCTGTGAGATGTTGAACCACATCGCCGTTGATAATAGCTTCGAACACTTTGCCAAAAATCGGTAGGAGGCTCATAGGGGGATAATTAGAGAGGTCCGAGTGTTCTCTAATATTATTAAATATAGGAACCACAAAGGGGAACTTCCAGCAGGCAAGAAAGCAAGAAGCAGAACGGCAGTAGTTATAGAATTTGGAGAGGATAGAGGAGAGTTCAGGGGCACATTTCTTCGGGACAATGATTTGGATTCCGTCACCTACGCTCACTTTATGGAGGTCAAGCTTTGAACTTATGTTAGAGACCAGAGAGGGGGTAATGTGGACGTCATTCAGTTGGGACTCAGTTCTAGGTGGGAAGTCGGGTACAGATATTACAGGCGTAATCCAGTGTCAAGTTGTGATGTATGTTCTTCAATATAGCTGGACAACTTCATCAAAGATGAAGAAAATATTTGAAGAAACTGAAATGTGGTTCTACAGAAGGACGATGAGGATACCATGGATCGAACATATGACCAACGACGAGATTTTGAAGAGAATGGAAACGAAAAGGAAACTGATACTTATCATCGTTAAAAGACAACTGAAGTGAGGAAAAAGAGCTTGGAGAATTTGATACTCGCAGGATAGATAAAGGGAAAGTAAGTCAGGGTAAAACAATGATGTATTTAATGAAAGAGTTGGCTTGTGAAGGTTAACAAAAGAAGGATGTTACGAGCTACAAGAGATAGATATGGAAGGTCATAATTGCTTACATCTTGAAGGTTCACGATATGTAGAAGAAAAATGTTCAAATAACTCGTAAGACACAATCGAAATTACCTGTACCTGAAAATCACTTACAAGTGTAAACTATTCAAGTGGCTAACAAACAAGTTTCTCCTTATAAACACCTGTTCTTTACAAAAAATAAGGTGTTCAGAAAAAAGACCGTAAAACAGTGGCTGATTTATCTTCTGACGGAATAGCTGCTGTCTGTTTGCCATCACATACAATCGCTCCTGCCCCCGATTAGCATGGATCCGGCTAGTCTCCCTGAAAGCAAAACACGGGAGAGGACAGAGGAGAGTTCAGGGGCACATTTCTTCAGGACAATGATTGGGATTCCGTTACCTCGGCTCGCTTTATGGAGGTCAAGCTTTGAAATTATGCTCGGGTTAACTCTCACAACAGACCTCAAGTGGAATGACTATATAGAATCCATAGCTAAATCCGCTGCTAAAAAATTCGGTTCTCTGTGTAGGGCCAGGAAGTTTTTCCCGTCTGAAACAATCCTGCACATATATAAATGTACCATCCGCCCATGCATTGAATACTGCTACCATATCTCCTCGAGTGCTCCTGCTATCCACCTAGGTGTCCTTGACAAAATCCAATGGAAAATCTGTAATGTGATCGATCCCCACCTGGCAGCTGATATACAGTCACTTTCTTACAGGCGTAATGTGGCTTCCATATGTCTCTTCTACAAATACTTTTACGACTTCTGCTCCGATTAACTTAGCTCACTAGTACCCCTATATATGAATTTACTTGGGCGACAAGATTAGCAACTAGGTCCCACCCTTTTACTGTGAAACCAATAAAATGTAAACGCAAGTTCTACTTAGCAGCTTCTTTTCTCGCACTTCTCGTCCGTGGAATTCCCTTCCATTTACTTACTTCCCCGACAGCTACAATCTTGAAGAATTTAAATGTAAAGTTAATAGTCACTTCCTATCTCACTAATATGCACCCTCTCTCTTATTGTTCCTTTCTCCGTCAACTCCACTCTCATCAGTATTCTCATCATTCTCTTACCCACTTCCTGACACCCCTTATAAATTGTCACTCATTCTCATAACTTTCCTCAAATGTAACCTCCTGCAAAACAGTGGCAGTAAAATGCTTTGCTTGGAGCGATATGATTATAAAAGTATATATAATATTCCGCTTCTAATGATACAAAACATGTCTTGGTGACATTTTCTTTTGGGTTCATCTTATATTCACTCTAAATTAACCAGACTACTGACACGCACAGATGGGTGTGTACGTGGGAATTCCAGGTGTTCTAAACTTAGATTTTTGAGGTGGTTTAATTGATAATGGTTCGGAATTGTAAATTAAAGATGAAGTCTAATTATATTCACTGTATTGTATTCACCTGTGCACAAGTATACCTGAGAAAGGTATTAATCTACCTCTCTGTCACAATAAAAACATGCTTGTAAATTTTCTTTGTCTTTTTAGGCTTACATTGCACGACCACAACATTTGATAGCGGGACAACTGAACCTGTACGAGCACAACTGCGACATGGTATTTCGAGTACTTATCACGCAAGGGAGAGCAAGGAGAATCTCTAGAATCATACAGACGAAAAGATAAGTAACAATTTACTTACGTGCGTATTCAACAACCAATGGAATAAATCTGCTGACGCGACTTGGTGGTTGTTGGGTCTTCATTTCGTTTTCCACAGTTCCAGCTAAGGTTACCAAACATCGATAATTTCCTTGGTCATCAGGGGACACTTCGGAGAAATACAAACGACCGTTGGCAGAGATGAACATATATTGTTGCTTGGTGGTTCGAATGAAATTCTGGCCGTCTCCTTTGACCCATTGATAGGTCACAGCTTATCCCGAATTTTTTTCAAAAGAAAGAATATGAAAAAGACATTAAAAGATTAAATAAGTAGAGGTTACTCACTTATTAACAATTAAAGTTAAGCAAGGTCTTTCCTGAGATGAAAGAACACAGCGTGGGCAGGAAAGTTCACAGCTGTAATAGACGTCTGGAAGACCAGCTACTGTGACGAGGCCATCATCACGACTAGCGACCCGAGAGCGTCGTCATAATTGGTACCGTTTCGACAGCATCCACCCACTCATATTCCGGTCATCATCATCACAACAGATTCCGGACCAGGGGCAGCAAGCCAGCCGGGGGCAAAGTGTCACAACTTATCAGCTCAGATATAGTCACTTTCTCACCGGCGCAATGTGGCTGCCCTGTGTCGCTTCTACAAATACTTTTACGGCTTCTGCTCCGATGGACTTAGCTCACTAGTGCCCCTATATATGAATTTACTCGAGCCACACGATTAGCAACTAGGTCGCATCCTTTTACTAACGCGACTTTAGAGAAATACAAAAGAACGTTGACAGAGATGAACATATACTGTTGCTTGGTGGTCCAAATGAAATTCTGGCCGTCTCCTTTGATAGGTCACAGCTTATCCCGAAATTTTTTCAAAAGAAAGAATATGAAAAAGACAATAAAAGATTAAATAAGTGGAGGTTACTCACTTATTGACAATTAAAGTTAAGCAAGATCGAACCTACTCAGTACCTATATGGGTGACCACTTTGAATATCAATTATTGCAAGCTTGTATGTGCGTGGACTGTAATGGATAACGGCTCGAAAAACGGCTTAAAAGCTAGAGATCTGAGTTCGAATTCTAGACGGCTTCCTTATATTCACTTACGCGTAAATACCTTGGGAAAGGCATGAACGCATCTCTTCTCCTCCAACTATGGGTTGACTAGTAGGACTTGTATTCGTATATGATTATTATCTTAACAAAATTCTTACAATCTAAAAATACGGAAGCAATGCGTAAATTGTCATCATTTTATATTTTTAATGTTTCCTATGCACGTTGTTTGTTTTTAATTGTATCGAATCTACAGTATAATAGGGTCGGTAAGGCACCGCCTTGGATAAAAAGAGCTACATGACACGATTCACACCGCCAGAAATTTGAAAATGGCATGCTGTACCGCTTGACATTTGCGCCGGAAAATCTAATATGAAAATTTCAGAGAGTTTAGATGTCAAAAAGAGTTTGATGAGTCTAATGATGATTACGAAGGCGTCTGTAGCGAGCACTAGTAGTGACGATGTTATGCATCCATTAGACAATTTCTATTACCACATCACCCTTTACATTTCCAGACTGGAACCAACTTGATTATTATGTATGGGGTGCAGTTGAACGAGAGACCAACAAAACTGCTTGTAGCAGCAAAGATGAAATGAAGTCAAAGATTATAGTAGCATTGATTAGCTTAAACAAGGAGACTGTCCAAAAGAATTGCTGGAGAGTCTGAAGTCTGTTGCAAGCTTTCAGGGAAAGACGATTTTATTGAATAAGTTTAAACTTTAGAATTTCAAGATATTTTTGTGAAATTCTGGTATATATATCTGTTAAAAAGAGATGTCAGTGTTATTTTCATTGTTGTGTAATTCAGGCAAAAATTTATTCATCGTACCTCGTATTTTTTTTTTTGCTTTAGATAATACATAAAAGGTAAATAAGCCGTAAAACACAAATTAATTTAAAAATCTCTCTACTTAACTGTTTAAAACCTTAATTTTTCTTGGATATTTACTGAAACTATTTTCTATCCGCAAGTAGGTGGTTTGCTGCCAGTATCATTTAGGGATTATTTGAATATCCTTCCCAAATATGTCAGTGTTACCTAGCAGTTCCGACAGTTCGCTGTAGCAACAAAGAAAAGAGTACTGAACTGTTAGGCAATATCAGCCCTTTAAAGTGAAGAAAAGCTCTTTAAAAATTGTCTTTTTGCTATCACTCCCAAACCCTGCTCCGCCATCTTACCAGAGAATTGGTTTTCCTATCCTGAAACCATTTACCATCCGCAAGTAGGTGATTTGCTGCCAATATCATTTCGGGATTATTTGAATATCCTTCCCAAATATGTCAGTGTTACCTAGCAGTTCCGACAGTTCGCTGTAGCAACAAAGAAAAGAGTACTGAACTGTTAGGCAATATCAGCCCTTTCAGATGAAGAAAAGCTCTTTAAAAATTGTCTTTTTGCTATCACTCCCAAACCCTGCTCCGCCATCTTACCAGAGAATTGATTTTCCTATCCTGAAACCATTTTCTATCCGCAAGTTCCGACAGTTCGCTATAGCAACAAAGAAAAGAGTGCGGAACTGTTAGGCAATATCAGCCCTTTCAGATGAAGAAAAGGCTTGGAACCACAGAAATCAATAACAGACAGACAGTTGAATTTTTTGTTTGATTTTACATTTTTCTTTCTTTTCCTTACGTTTTTTCTGTGTTTTGAATTACTTAAGCCACATTGATGTCAGTAATGAAGATCGGGATTGAATCAAAGTTTAGTAGATCTGCTTAGAAAAAAACATGTTTTTCTCATTGTTATGAGAAAAAAATGCTTTTCTCATCATTGTTTTTATTGCTAAAATGCTAAGAGTGTAACATACAAGATGATCATATTGTTCCTGTATTTTTATGTGCCCTGTGCCTCTACAATTTCTTGTCCTTTGTAGCTATTAAATTTCTTTTTGCTTGCTATCTTTTCTAAACCCTGCTCCTCCATCCATTCAATAATGCTTGCCAGAAAAGATATACGTGGTTTTCCTGTCTCTCTTACCTTCAATTAGTTCTGTAGGCTTATGGCTACATCAAACTGAAGCACTAGCTTCTATATGATCACCAAAGTTAAGCAACATCAGACTTGGTCAGTACCTAGCTGTGTGACTGTTTAGAATTAATAAGTGATGTTAGCGTGGAAGTGTGAATAATGTAATGCTGTTTTTTTTTGTTTTTTTTCTTCTTATCTATACGGAGGTTGGTGTAATTTAATTTAGTATGTGAGTGGTTCTACAGGTGGTTAATTGCTTTTGCTGTGTTGACTTCTTTTTAATACTGTATTATTTGCAGATGGTTGGTTTTCCTTTTGTTGCTTATTATTGTGCAGGTGGATTATTTCTTTTTAGTTTAGTTTTCCTTTTGGTGCGCGTTAAAGGGTGTCTTCTTAATTGCTTTTCAATGAGGTCAACGAAAATTCCAAGAAAAAACTAACTCAGAATTCTTTTCATTTTTTTTTTTTTCATTTTTAAAGAATTTTTAAAATTGTGCAGATAATTTATGGATACCCTATATATACTAGCAGTATTGGAATTAATAGAAACGTTTTTATGGGTTATTTAATGCCGACGAAATGTTTACAATATATTTATATGAATAGAATATCCTTTCTTTGTAAAATGGGTTTCGTTGAGTCAGATGTATTGCTGGCAATATTTTCAAAGACATATTTTTGTTGGAAATATTTTCCATCAAAAAGGTATTTTTGTTCCTAACATTTTTCCTTCAAAAACGTTTTGTTGGTAATATTTTTCATTCAAAAATATTTTGTTAGTGATATTTTTCATTCAAAAATGTTTTGTTGGTAATTGTCATGGTAGCATCACCCATAACAACGGATTGAACTCTTCCTACAACTATATATACTCCTCCTCACAAGAGGTGGGGGTAGATCAGCAGATTAGCAGAAGAGCGATAGGCAGAAGTAGCCAAGACTGCTACCGTACGACTATCGCGAGTCCTAATTATAGTATTACTACCTAACGAGTATTTATCGTTCTACTAACAGAGTTCTAAATATTTGTATTTTGCTGTGTTTAATATATATATATCATTATTTCCTATTTTGGTTGTTGTATTTTTTTTCTTGCTGGACTCTTGACTGGATCCACGACAGTAATATTTTTTTATTCAAAAAAAGTTTTGTTGGTAATATTTTTCATTCAAAAAAGTTTTGTTGGTAAATACTTTCATAGCATTTTGACCCCGGTTTGGGTGTTAACTATTTACCCATAGCTGGGACCCTAACAGATGCTACCACTCCGGGTGATGGTGGTCCTGGGAACAACAGCAATTAAGAAGAGGTTTTATGCTTCTCACAACCTCCTAATCAGATGCAGTTTACGGTCATAGCCAGGACCAAACGTTTTTATGTTTTTTTTTTATTATTACTTATTTATGTTGAATGAAGTTAATTTTAAATTTTCATACAATTCACAGAGAAAAAACATGATGGGAATTTGATGCTTCTCCGTTACGTTTCGGGCACTTTGCGTTTATGCGGAGAAATAAACACCGCTACAGATCGTAGCATTCCATGCAATAACAATTTTCTTCTTCTATGTGCCCTGTCCCTTCAGGACGTAGGCGATCATGGTTCTCCACGTCTTCCTATCCCTTGTGGCTCTTAGTATGTTTGCTCCTGTTACTCCTGTCAACCTCCGTTCCGTCATCCACCTGATCAGGCCCTGCAAATATGTTATCCGCTGCCTTCCTCTGTCTCTCTTTCCTTCTATCTGGCCAGTCAGTATCAGGTTCTCCAAGCTCTCCTTCCTCATTGCGTGTCCCAGGAACTTCAGTTGTCTCTTCCTGATGCTCAGTATTAATTTCCTTTTTGCTGCCATTCTTTCCAACACCTCATCGTTGCTTGCATGCTCAGTCCACGATATCCGCAGCATCCTTCTGTAGAACCACATTTCCGCTGCTTCCAGTTTTGTCCTCATTTTCGATGATATTGTCCAGCATTCACTGCCGTATTGAAGAACTGACATCACATAGCAATTCAGCACTCTTTTCTTTGTTTCTAGTGAAATATAGTCGATGCCTATGTGAGATTAGAATAAAGACTAAGGCAGACCTTAGTACCGTAAACGGAAAGAAAAGAATATTTATCATTAAAAATCGACAGACATTGTTTAAATTTATCTACTTCAGGAGACGCTGCAGGGGTCATGCTGGAAGGGTGTTCGTTTTGAGCTTAGACAGGAAAACCGAATGACACACATATGAGTCTCGCTATTTCGACAGACAGTGAAGAAGGCTATTTCAGAACGCGTTTGTTTTTAGAAAGCAAAAAATAAATGACGGACAAATATATATTTACGTCTGTGCGTTCTTTCTGTCGACCATTTTTCTTCTTTTTATTACAAGTTTTGTTTCACCACCTGCCCCCCCCACACCCGATATAAATTAAGTGATAAGACTAAGTGAATAGCTAATTTTGAGATGCTTTTCATTTTTTATATTGTTCTTATGTCTTTCCCAGAATTTCCAAATTTAAAATTGGTAAAAAA